>VUQH01035260.1:0-10559 GCA_015106775.1 Etroplus canarensis | reverse complement strand
CAGATATATATATATATATATATATATATATATATATATATATATATATATATATATACACATATATATTTTTTTTTTTAATATATAAAATATATATATATATATATATATATATATATATAAATTGCAGCAGGGATGATAGTGCTGGATGGATGGATAATTTTGTTAACATACATTTTTGTTTAATAGTTGTTTATATTATTATTATTGCATGTCACTATTTCTATGTGTTAGAAAAGAAGATAAAACACTATAATACAGGGGTTTATTTATAGAGATCTTATCAATAATGGGATTATAAAACACTTCATAATTATTCAAAGAAAAACATACCATGTATATAGACAGTTCTCTGAGCATTCAAAATAAAGGACAGTATAGCACCAATTTGCATTAGAATCAAACAGAGAAAAAAATCACCTTGCTCTTTAGCCTCACTTTTGTATTAGAAGGTGAAAAAATTAGATGTAAATACAAAAACAAATTACAGTAAGTACTGACATTTGCTTGATGGGTAGATATGTAGGTAGATATATACATATGATTGCATTAAAAGAAGTTTGCTGATTGACACTCTTCTATAGATGCCCATTTAGCAGGCTGGAGCAAGTCTGTGTGTGAGTGACAGCTTCTTTGCCCTGTCTCCTCTCCCTGCTCACCACTGATGGATTAAAGCTCTGGACAGGTTTCGGCCTTATTGATCTCACCTGCCATGGCTGCTCACATCAGCTGCCGTTGAGAAGGGATAAGATGGGACAGAGCGCAAGGGGGTGGTGGGAGGGGTTAAGAAGGTTTTCAGGCCTACCCAGTTTCAACCTCGTTTTGTTTATAAGGTGATATCAGGGTGATTAATTAGCATGTTTTGTCACGGTTAATGGTTCAACAAATTCAACTGAATTTAATATTAATTGCGAGGTTTGAATGGGTGGAAGCATTTTACTAGTTATGTGAGTAAACTTGTTTCTAGACGAAATCAGAACGTCTAGTTTGCTAGTGTTTTAAACAAGTCTGCGAGGACTATATTGAAATTTAATTAGCAGCATGATTATCTCTTTAATTTCATGATAATGAAAAGTCAACCTCCCATCCAAATAAAGACACAAAAAGGAACAGGAGTCTACAGGCAGTCCTGTGGGGCTTTGAGTTGCCAAGTGAAGCCTGCTCCCACATTATTCCAAGACAAACTAAGCAGATAAAAGATCTGAAGCTGATTCGATGTGCTGAACTTGCGTTTGGTGGCTGTTCACTGAAACTCTCAATATCAGATCCAAAGAGATGAAGGAGGGGATCATTAGGCTGAAAAAACAATATAAACCTATCAGAGAGATAGAAAAATCTTTAGAAGTGGCCAAAACAACAATCTGGAACAGCTTACAAGGTGCAAACTCCTGGCTGCACTCAAGACTAGGAAGGAAACATCTTAAAGGGCCTGTCCAGTTCTGGAAATAAGACCTTGGACAGATGAAACCAAGATGGCCTTAGCAAGAAGAAGGAAAGGAAAAGCTTGTGATTCGAAGCATGCCACATCATTGTCAAGCATGGTGGAGGCAATGTTACGGCATGAGCATGGCTGCCAATGGAACTGACTCACTAGTGTTTCACTAGTGTTATTCATGATGTGACTGCTGATAGAAGTAGCAGGATGGATTCTGAAGAGTACAGGGCTATACTCTCTGCTCAGATTCAGCCAAATGCTGCAAAACTGATTGGACAACACCTCACAGTACAAATGGATAACGGCCCATACTGCAAAGGGAACCCCCGAGTTTCTCAAGGCAAAGAAATGGGATATTCTGAAGCTGCCAAGTCAGTCACCTGATCTGAATCCAGTAGAGCAGCTTTTCAGTAACTTAAGACAAAACGGAAGGCAAAGACACCCACAAGCAAGCAGCAACTGAAGGGAGCTGCAGTAATGGCCTGGCAGAGCATCTTAAGGGAGGAAACAGCATTTGTTGATCTCCATGGGTTCTAGACTTCAGGCAGTCATTGACTGCAAATGATTTCCATCCAAGTATCAAAAACAATCCTTATATTTAACATTATATTTGTCTGTCTTATTACTTTTAAGCGGATGAAAATGGGGGACTATGAATAAAAATGTCTGTAATTCCTGCACTTTGATCGCTTTTTCACTTTTTGATTTAAAATTCTCTCTGTTGTTGTTCCTAGGCAAAATATAAAAAAACAAAAAACTTATGGACCTAACTTTATATCAGTATGCTAACATTTCATCAGCGGTAAACTGAAAAATGTTTTTAGCTGTCCTCATGGACAACTCATTTTCTCTCATTTCACTTTTTGGCACACTTAAAGATAGCAGAGTTTAGTGAGCACATGTGAAAACACCCTGGGGCTGCATTTGTGACAGTAGATTCAGTATCAGGACTCATTTCATGTGGTAGACTATCACCATCCTCCATGCTGGCTTATCTAACTAACTGATAAATAACACAGTCTGTCACAATGATAACAAGGTCAATTCAATAGGCTGACCAACAGCAATGTTTTCCCTAAAGCGTTGAGCAGTCACATCTGATGCCTGCACTGACCTCCATGCTAATGAACAAAACACAGAGAAAGAGAGAGAGAGAGAGAGAGAGAGAGAGAGAGAGAGAGAGGCAGACAGAGCGAAAAAAAGAACAAATGAATATGAATGAAAGGCAAATCTATCAGAAACACGCCTCCTTTAAATAACCCCCTCCCTCGTTCCCCTCCTCCACTCCTTTCCTCACGCTCCCATCCCCTCCACCCTGTTATATTTTATTCTCCAACGCGTGGTGAATTTAATAAATATATGCAAATGTGTGCTGTGGAACATGACGAGTGTAAATCAGGCGAGGATGTTCTTTGAGCGCTGCCGAGATTGAGGCTGAGAGCTGACCCTGGGTTAATCATTTTTCACTTCCCTATCGCATTCAGTTCTGCTGCCTGTGTGCACGAGTGTGTCCGTTTCTGTGTGTGAGTGTGTGTTTTAGTGTGTGTGAGTGTGTGTGTACATACGTGTACTACAGTGCTGCATGCATATGTGTCCATCTGTGCTGCTGGGGGCAATACACAAGGCATTAAAAACTTTGTACACATGATTGTATTTACTTTAAAATTTATGCAAAATGATGCCAGCAGTTAAAAAATGTTAAATATGAATTTTGTTTGCTTTAGATTTATTTCCACAGAAGTATATGCACATTTAAATTAAAATAACAGCAGGTCAATGAAAGTACACTTTGTTATTTTAGCGAGTTTTAAAGTAGCAGTAAAAGGTTAGAAGATCCAACAGCGTCGTGTATTCTCCGAATAGTGCTTTGTCACTGCTCCTGAGCTGCACATGCTTGGCACGGGAAATAATCTAAACCGCTTAGATTCACTAATTCTTTGCGCCGACTCAAACTGTCATTGTCATCTCAGCCTTTTGTTTTGCCCTGTTTTGTTCATCTGTAGTTAGATTGACAACTGCAAACGGCGTAAAGTTTGCACGCTATCAGTGATCTAAATGGACCAGGTGTGTAATGATGGTTGCCTCCTGGACTTGTCCTTAATTACTTGCCTTACACTGCAAGCCAGGAAAAATTTTCACACGTTTCTTTCCAGTTTGACAATGCAGCGTGACTGTCACATGTTCAGATGTGTTTCACACTTTTGTTTGGTCCAACTGTACATGCGAATTAGTATTTTAAAAGTGCCAACTGCAGCTGGCGAGAGACAAATTCATCGGTGGCTATTCCGGGGGTGGATGGATATAAATTTAACATTATATTGACATATAGTGGCAATTCACAACAAATGTCACCTCAAGGCCCTTAATACTATAAGGTGAGGACCCAATATTAAAAACAAAATTCCAATAATCAGGTGATCCCCTATGAGCTAACATCTGTCAACAGTGGGTAAGAAGAACTCCCGTTTAACAGGAAGAGACCTCCGGCAGATGCCCAGAGAAGGAGCAGCTATCTGCCTCAACCAGTTGTTGGGTGAAGCCTCAAAATGGGCAATGGGTGATATCGTGGTGGCTAGGTCCATCTTTTATACTGTCTGTGTTAAACATACGCAGAAACCATAACTGATTTCAGTTCTGCAGCTAGACTCTTCACGGTCATCTCCTCGTGCAGTCCTGCCCCCCTCTCACTTCTCCTATGTTTGGATCTCACCTTTCAAGTGGATGCAGTTTTGCATTTGCAATTTCCCCACTGACCTAAAGCTTACACAAAGTGCAACCATTAACTTCCTGGGTAAACTTTCATACACAGGATCATCATGAGTGACAAGAACTCGGCCCACTACGACACCATGGCTATGTTCAAACTGTGGGTCTTAATGCTTAATTCCGATTTTTTGCTAAGATTCAGTTTTTTTTGTGTGGTTGTTCACATTAAAATTTAATTGCAACTGCCATCAGACTCCAGTGTGAACAATCTACGACCCTGAAGTGACCACACAGAAGAAGACGTGACGTCACACGCAGCACACTGTGTTTACGGAAGTAAATGTGGATGCTGCACATGTCAGCATGTGAGTAAAACCTCACTTTCTTTCCACTGACGAGTTCCATCAACGGTGTCTGTTTTCTGTTTTTTACATTTGATCTTGCCACGTCTTGCAAGAAAATCGAATTTGGGCCACTTTTGCCTGCAGTGTGAACGTAGCCTATGACACCATGTTTTTCATTTTCTCCACTCACCTGAAGCTTACACAGAGTGCAAACATCCACTTCTGGGTCAAACTTTCACGTAAAGGATCATCAGTAGTGACAAGAACTCGGCCCACTATGACACAGGGATCAAATAGCAGATTTCAGTCTCCGATACCACAGCATGTGTGTTGCTTTCTTCTTCAAGGTTGGGCTCTATGAAGTAAAAAGAATTTCTTAATGTTTGTTAAAGGATTCTGTTGTAATGATTCAGAAGGTGAACAAATAAGGCAATACCGCATAAATCACAAACTGCTTTAAATAATCCAAAATATCATCATCATATCCGTACTTCTGATTATGATTCTGGCCCTACTTTTACTTATTAATTCAAAACCAAATGTATTCTGTATCTGTTTCCAATATGACAGGGGTGTCCAAATTTTTTTCTAAAGAGTGTCAGATTTATTAACAGGAAAACACCAGAAGACCCTCCTGATGTTTTTTTTTTTTTATCGTAAAAGTTACATGCATAGCTATTGAGGTAAAAGTTCCCCAGAATTTTCATGGTGTGGTCTTTGATAAACTCAGCCTCCTTAAAAGGTTGGCCATGTTCAGCGATTGATGTGGCACTTCGTAGCTTGCTTTGAAGGTATCTAATTTGAATAATGGACCTGTGTGAACAACCACTGTTGTGAGGCCAAGCCAGGTTCGAGTTGCTTTACGTTTTCAGCACGTCCCTCCATGTTAGCTTGTCTTATACAGCAGCATGTTTTCTCAAATAACTGCCTAAGTTGGCCCTCATGGCGCATTAAGCAAACACAGTTGTTTTGGTTTTCAGTGGAAAAAATATTGCAATTTCCATCTCTTACCCTCACAATCAATGGTCTTCTTTTGTTGCAGTCCCCAGGTGGATTAAATTATGGAGATATCTTGTAACATGGATGCTACCCTGTAGCGTAGGGGCTTGCATGTTCACCTTACAAGTCCCTGATTTGCTTCCAGGTGGGGACACAAGCCCATCTCACCATGGAGGGTTATGTCAGGAAGGGCATCCCGCAAAAACTTCTGCCAAATTAGCAATGTGGATTAATCCGCTGTGGCAACCCCTTGGGAGAATACAAGGCAGCAGCCAAAGGTACATTCATCTTGTAACATAGATCATGTGGTGCTGCCACCATAAGGTAAAAAGAGAAATTGCATTTTAAACTTGCACATTCATTAATTCTGTTTGACGATACTGGCAGGCCATAAATAATACTTAAGACAAGCGCTAAGGGCTGTGCGACTGGCTCTCACATACCAAATGACATACACACGTTTTTCAGCTGAAATAAAAACCTTGGCAACACAGTGGTGTGGTAGTTAGCACAGCACAAAGCACAAACAAACAAATAACTATTAAACCCCAACTGGGGAAATGGACACTCCTTACAGATTGAAATGCACAAACACACACACACACACTACTCCATGCAGTATGCAGCATGTAGAGGGAGGTCGGCAAGCAAGGCTGCCATTTCAGGCGCCAGGGAGCAATGTGCAGGGGTTCGGTGCCTTGCTCAAGGGCACCTTGGCAATGCTCAGGGGGTGACGTCTCTTTTGGCCTGGTCCACCTCCACATATGGGTTAAGGGCAGGGTCTTGAACTGGCAGGTCTTGAATGGCCACCAGGTCCAGGTCCGGGCAGGTCCGGGCAGGTCTGAACCAGAGGCCCTCAGCAACCCCTTCGGCTCCCAAATGAGCCCTCTGACACACTGCACCACTGCCACCCAAGATGGTCAGCTAGGGGTCTTTTCTGTGTGGAGTTTATATGTTCTCCCCGTGCCTGCATGGGTTCTCGCTAGGTACTCTGGCTTCCTCCCATAGTTCAAAGACTTGCTTGGGGTTGGATTAATTGCTAATTCTAAACTGGCCGCAGGTGTGAATGGTTGTCTGTCTTTCTGTCTTAGCCCTGCCATTGACTTGCGACCTGTCCAGGGTGTACCCTGCCTCTTGCCCTGCGACAGCTGGGACAGGATGGGTAGATGGATGGAATAAAAATCTTTACGAGGTGTAAAAATGTTCTGTGAGTCTCTTTTTCTACCAGTTCAGCCTCACATATTTGATCATCAAAACTTTAATGGGGGAGAATACATTTTAAAAATAATGTGTGAATCATGCATACAGGATCAAAATATGGTTGGAAGAAAAACCTCACTGGTGGCCCCAGTGGTGGCAGAGATATTCAAAGAAAGGGTCATGTTTAGGTGTCAGAGGTTTTAGTTTCCACTCAGTACAGAGGTCACTGCCGCTGGAGCCAGTCCTGCTTATAAATTCATGTTCTAACTTTTCAAAGCAGATAAATACATCTTTGAATTTAACAGAGACCTGCTGTGTTCTGATCTTTGCCTCTTTGCTGTGCTTTTTTATTTTTTAGAAAAGAAATGCTGGTCTTCACTGGTTTTTGATTTGTTCTCATCTGAGTATCAGCCTACAATCCAGTCCAACCTTTTAGATGTCCAGCTGATGTAATAACAAAATATCTATATTTAGGAGTGATCTTTTAGTCATCTTGGTGACTGTCTTGCTTTAAAGGGCACCTAGTACACTTTTTCTTATTTCCTGTCACATTTATATATAGTGTTACATTGGTGGAGGGTTATATAAAATGGTGATATCAATGAGAGGGGAAATCCCTAATATGGTCATCTCAGGCACACAGCTTTGGCTGTGTGCACAGAAGCCCCACCTATCCTCTATTCAAACCTTCTTTGTGAGGAGCAGCCAATAAGAAGAAAGTTGGTGGAAAGCTTTTTTAAAAAAGTGTTTTTTTACTTTAAAAGTTGCAGAACGATGAATTTGAACTGTGAATCATTCAACGTTACTTTAGTGAAGTCCAGGGATGAAAATGTGCGGGTTGAAATGAGCGCATCAGGTCCCCAATTCCCAAGCATCTGAAGCTGCTATCCTCCAGCTTCCATGTTATATGTAAAATGTGTCTGTCATCACTACTGTCGATCAATCGATACATCAATAGATAGACAGACATTCAACTGCTTGTTAATGTAACAATCTAATCAGTAATCAGTAATTCCAGTGCAAAGTCAAATATTTTCCAATAGATAATCTAGAGTCCAGAATGCTTAGATGAAGCAGGTTAAGTGTCAAAATAACACAATAAGCTGCAAACATGGCAAAATGGCTTAACCTGGCCTGGTAGCTAAAAACTGCACTGATGAACATGAGGAATAGGTGTATCAGCTAAACTCCACTCAAACCACATCCGCTCCTGAAGATTAAGCAGCAGTGGTAAATTGCCCACACCCATGCATGATAGAGAAGAGAAAGAGAGGAAAATAAAGCAGGTCTGAACCTGAAGGACAGGGGACCCTGACAACACCAATTCTAGAATTATTTGAAAAAGAGAAAATACCTATAAAGGTTGACAATGCCGTGTTTAATTCCAGAAGAGTATGGCCAGACTGCTTCAAGTTGAATCAAATAACTACTTGTTAAAACCAAGGTATGCAGAAGAGCAGCTCTAAATGCACAGGATATCAAACAAGCAGCAGAAGACCACACTGGGTGCCGTTCCTGTCAACCAAGAACAGGAAACTAAGGCTACAATTCACACAAGCTCACCAAAAGTGGACTATAGAAGACTGGAAAAATGTTGCCAGGTCTGCAGCAATAGTCAGACGGTAGGGTCAGAATTTGGCATTAACAACATGAAAGCATGGATCCATGGTTGTGGTGGTGTAACCTGTAGGGGATATTTTCTTGGCACATTTTGTGCCCCTCAGCACCACATGAGCATCACTTAATCACCCCAGCCAACCTGAGTAATGCTGCTGAACATCTCCATTCATTTTCTGACCACAGTGCACCCCTCATCTGATGGCAGCTTCCAGCAGGATAATGCACCATGTCACAATCATCTCAAACTGGCCTCCGCAGTCATCAGATCTCAACCTCCGGGATATGGTGGAACAAGAGTTTGCCATCATGGATGTGCAGCTGTCAAATGCACAGCAGCCACATGATGCTATCATGTCAATATGGACCAAAATCTCCAAGGAATGTTTCTAGAACCTTGTTGAATCTATGCCACAAAGAGTTAGGGCAAGCAAAGCACAGCAAGGTGTAACTAATGAAGTGGAATGTGAATACATATGTAATAACTTGCCTATATGATACTCAATCCAGACAAATGCTCAAATGCTATTTCTTCTCTTCCCTAGGCAGCACCTAACACAAGACAGTAAAAGAAACATTGAGCTTCTATAAAACCTCTTATGTCAAAGGCTGGAGGGAGTTGATTTTAGTTCTTGCGGTGCAAAAAAAAACATGGGAAAAATGTTATCAGTATCAATGATTTGCTTGAGAAAAAGCACATGGTTTCACAGTAGAAGCTGGAAAATCTTTCTGTTTAAACTGAACATGCTCAAGATCCTGTAACAGCATAATTCATTGGTGCTATGTATGCATGAGCTTATAGACTAGCAACATCTTTTTCTTTTTGCTCAGCACTTCATCACAGTTGCACCGCAATTGGGATTTGTGATGGACTGAAGAAGACACAGATTAACAGATAACTTCAATATTCTTCAATGATCAGAAAAAAACCAACAATGTATTGAATTAACTAGCCTTTGTGCCATGGAGCTCCAATAAAAATCCAGTTAAGAGACACACCAACACACTAAGGTCATGTCCCTTCATTATGATGAACAGTCTCACACACACACACACATATACATGTGCCACAAATAAAAGAGAATCAGTATATTCAGCAGCATCTGGAATGTACCTTCAGCTCACCGGATGTCCTTCCTGACACAAGCCTCCATGGACAGAGGGGCTTGTGTCTTCACCTGGAATTTAACCAGGGACCAAATGTGTAAACCACTACACTACGGGGTCACCATCTGCAGCAAGAGTCCCCAGTAAATATGCTGCTAACTCCAGTTCAGTAAAAAAAAAAAAAAAAAAACTTGCATTGGTCAGCTGTTTTAGAGCAATCACTTTTCAGAAAAGAAATTAGATATTTGTGAGATTTACATTGTCATTAGGAACCACTGGGCTTGAGGCTGGGAGATGCCAAGAGGGTAGAGAAGGCAGAAAGAACTTAGACTAATGGTTTGTTGGTTTTGGTGCTTTCAGGGGATTACTTAACAAAAACAGAAAATATTACCTGCCTTAACCTTTAATAAACCCCGGGCAAACTTTACTCTAACCTCTTCATTGTTATTTATAGAAGTAATTTACCATTTAATGAATGTTTATACCACTCTGTGAGGTAAAAGTGATAATTTTACTATTTCCCTTCTTTTTGTGGTCAAACAGAAGTGACACGTACAAGCAGGTAATTAATCACATTACACCAAGCTCAGTAGTAAGAAAAAACAAGGTCTTCATAAGAGAAGATGTAATTGTGGACAAATATAAAATGTCTATAAAAAGTGTTCAGCTCCCTTGGATGTTTAACCCTTTGATTGCTTTAATAAATGGTCAATATGATGTGGTTTTTTGACAAACATTTTTTTTTTTAAAAAACAAGCTTCTGTCACATCAAAGTCAAAACAGAGTTTTACAAACTAATGTCAATTACTTAAAAATATATAAGGTAAAATAAGTACTTGCATAAATATTCACCCCCTTTAGGTCAGTATTTAGTAGATGCACCTTTGACTGCGATCACAGCACTGCGTCTGTATGGATACGTCTAAATCAGGCTGACACTGTAATTTTTTTCCCTTTCTTCTTTGCAAAACAGGCTGCTCAGGGAGCTGGTGTGAACAACTCTTATCAAGTCCAGCTACAAATTCTCCATTGGATTGAGATCTGGGCTTTGACTTGGCCAATCCAGGACATTCACCTTGTTGTCTTTGAACCATTTTTGTGTAGCTTTTGCTGTATGCTTGGGGTCATCGTCTTGCTGGAGAATAAATCAT
>VUQH01035259.1:0-12434 GCA_015106775.1 Etroplus canarensis | reverse complement strand
AAAACCAGCTCGATAGGGTTTAGTTCTGGAGACTGTGTGTTATGGTTTGTGGTATCGTGGGACTAGGTTTTGTTCAATTCTAGGATGTTTGGTTTTCCTTTTTTCTGTCTTGTTCTTGTTTCTTTCCAGTTTGGTTGCATCCCCTTTGCTGTGCACCTTATGTTTTACTTTCACTGTTTCTGCCCCAGCTCATGCTTAGTTGTTGGTTCTTTGTGTTTTCCAGTATTCAGCCTCCTTGTCTCTAGTCTCGGTGTGTTGGTTCATGTTTCCCTTGAGTTCTTGTATTTATTATCTTTGTAGTGTGTCTGTTCCTTGTTATCCTGGGTTCAAGGCTTGATCTACCTCCACTGCTGCAGAACAGCTTTAAGTTGTTAACCTATTGCTTGTTCCCTGAAAAAGGCCTTTTTGTATAATTCTGAAATGTACATTATTTTTCAGATTTAGGTAACCTTATTTTACCTCTGGCAGTTCATCACTTACCTTTGTGCCATTTCAAGCTATTCATTGGACTTGAACTGCTTGAATTTTAATTTTATATATATATATATATATATAAACTAACTTACTTTGTTTCTGGGGTTTTGTTTTCCATGTAAGCTGGTGATGTACTAGAGAAATCAAAAAATAAAATAAATAAATCAGCATGCGCACATCATTAAGTTGTTGATGCAGATTCCTTGTGCTTCTTGTGTGATATCTGCTGATTATGAACAACAATTCTTGCATTAACTTGCAAAATAAAGCAGTTGCAGTGATGAGAAGACTATGTAGTAACATGATGAAATCAGTATTACAAACAGAGGTTACAATATAGATAAAGGGAATTTGCATTATTATTCCTGTACCTGTTGATGGAACTATCAGAGAGTTGCTGGGGCAGGTCAGAGGAGCTGGAATAGAGAAATGTGGCTCATAATCAGAAACTGCTGCATTATGCATGCTGAGATGATATCTGGCTTGCAGGAAAACAGTCACAGCTCCAAACCAATATGATTACCTGTTAGGGGATGTGGTCTCTATCGGATATGGATCAAACGGATCAGCCGAGCTGAAAAACAATTTCACACTGATTTCACTCTCAATTGTCAGCATGGCCCATCTTGTGTTGAAGGAATTCTGATCACATTGACTCATAATGGAAAGATTTAATGCAGTTTGAATGGTAAACAGAAACACATAGGGACCTGGGGCAAAACTCAATCAGAATCAGAATCTGGATGTCTTTGACTAATGGAAAGTCTATTCTACTGCTGAACAGGAAAAATCAGTGGAGTTCAGGTTCGCTTCACCTAAAATGAACCGTTAAATAATTACACCAAACTGATCATTATTGGACAATCTACTAACAAGAAAATGTTTTAATCAAATAAAATTAAAGTGAAAATTTCAGATATTGCTGTATACTATTTTAAACACATTGGTTTATATGTGACATGGCAGTAAATGAACTACCTTGGTTTGGTGACTGTGGTCATCACTGTTGTTACATGCGAGCTCCAGGGATCTGCATTGTCCTCTTTGCTGCACATAGAAAAGTAAGGAGGGTGGTACGGATGAATGGAAGGTGATGGGAAGAGAAGAAAGAGCAAGTAAAGGTTAGCGTGGTTGTTCTCATACACTATTTACAATGTCTGTCCTTTAAAAAAATCGTGAGATGCAATGAACTATTTAACAAGCATGACAACCATTTGGCACAGACTTTCTCTTTGTGTGTTGTCATAGTTTTTAAGGTAATGATCACAGTTTTGGTCATTATAGTGACTATGTCTCTGTGGGGTTGGCTGGCAACATAGGTGCAGGCAGACAGTATAAATCATTACAAGGCATTTGTGAATAGAACGCATTTCTTAGAAGGAACAGTTCTGCAAAGATAGATAATTGTTTAAGAGCAGCCTGTCATCTCCTGCTACCTTTGTGTTTCTTTGGCTGTCTCATCTGTCTGCTTCTCCTCCTCTGGCTGCATGCTGAGGCTGGTGGAGACAAAACAAAGCAGTAATACTAATCACTACAGAACATTCCCTTCTATTTCCAGTTGTGCTGCAGATGAAATGTGGCTTTCTGCTTTAAAGTCACCTGTTTCAGGAATCTGAGACTTTTGTTCTATTTAACATAAAACAGTAGGTTAAAATAGAAAAGCAAAACGGAGAGGAGCCCAAATTTACGGATCAAACTGGAGGAGGAAGGGATTTATCAAAATCTTACAACGCAAGAAGCTGGGATCTTAATAATAATAAGGACACAAAAGTAATAGTGCATATATGTCTGTCTCTTTCTCACCTGCGTGCCTCTGAGCTGATTACAATGACATCATTAGCCAGGAGATCCAGAGTGCCACTGGTCTTTTCTGGGTTTGACTCACTAAAGACATCAAACACAAAATTCAAATATAAAGCAGTTTGAGTGCAAGCTCTCTTGAAATTGTATATCTATCTCTAGAAAGGTAAGCTGGGGTGATATTTTGGTGTTCTACTGACAAGGGAACTATTGATTTTTTTTCCACTGAAGCAGGACTAGTTCTCCACACAACTCAGTATTTAGGGCTTGGGTGGGGAAAGAGGTCTTCCTATACCTGTCTAGTCCGCTAAGCAGATCCTGACTCCAGCGTCCTGGGCTGGGGGGAACAGGCTCTGCTGACTCCTCTGGACTGTGGAGGCGGAAAGAGGAGAGGAAGGGGAAGCGAAGAAGTTGATGAACAAAGGAGGATTTATGATTCAGTGGAGATTTCTGAGCTTGAGGTAGAGGACAGGTAGATAATAAGAAGTCCAACAGTGCCACCTTGTGAAGGATAATCAAAGAATTTCCAGTGTGACACAACTTCTTAAATGCACAATCAGTAAGAATGCTTTTTTTTTTTTTACAAACCCATCACTGAAACCCAGGAGATCTTCTGTTATTGGTTCACGGTTGTTGAGCTCTGAAGCTGGCTTCTGTTCAACACTGCTGTATGAAAGAGAAAAATGATATTAGTGCACCTGCTTTGGCAAGAAAGCACATATCTCTATATCAAATGTTTATGTGCCACACTTAATCAAGCATAATTAGAAACACCCCTGGTATAAGGTTGTTTGAGCACCTGAAATTACGATGTGCATTATTTTGTAATTACTTTGAAGTGAGCACCATGGCAGTTAGCCCTTATCAGTTTTCTTGCCAACAATGCTATGACATGAATGAGGAAGTTGTTGGTTTTATACCTGTTCTCTGAGGTGTGATTGTCCGCTGACTTTCCATCTTGATTTGCCAGCGCTGTCTCATCATCCTTAAAGCTGGAGAGGAAAAGAAAACCTCTTATTATCAGATGGCACTGATTCTGTGGGAGCAAACATCTTCCTGCCAGGATATTTTCACACTGGTTTCTGCTGCTTTCATCTTTTTCTGAAAATACCTGGGTGAACTTGTGTCGAAAGAAATCAGAGTGTCGGACAGGGCGGTGAGTGTGTCACCACTGGAGCTGTGAAACAAGAAGGACAACAAACACATGGCATTCCAGCACAGCTTTCAATTACACATGTGAAGGCATGAGAACAAACATACCACAGACTTACACAAAGAAAAATACCTGAAAGCATAGTTAGAGCTTTTCTTAAAATTAGTGTTGATGTTCGAAGGTCATTATCACAGTTAGATATAGTTAGATAGCATTACTTCAATAAAAATGTTTTCAGCTAAATGAGCTTTAAGCATCAAAAGTGAAAGTACTTAAAGCAGATGAATGGTTCCTTGTGAAGGTTTTATTGCTGTACTCTACATTATTCCACCATTAGAAAGCATGCACTAATGTGTAAGTAGCATTTTACTCTTGTAGTGGGTCAAGGTGGAACTAATTTAGATACTATTCCTAACGTGTTGGTTTGATCTTTAACAATCCATAATATAAAATGATGCTATGTTTATCTTTGTCTGTAAAATATTACCATATAAATTAAGAACTAACTTAAGAGACTTAAGAGGTGATATAAACAGATATAAATAGAATGTAGTGAAGTGCACTTACAGAGTATCATAGCTAAACTAAAGTGCCTGTTCATGTAAGAATTACTAATATATTACCTGAGTGAATTCCATTTATGCTACAATATGTGGCAGCATTTTAATAAGGGAAAATCGCACCTTGGCTTTGGAGGCAGATTTGATTCTGGCTCTGGGACTGGCTCTGGCTCTGGTTCAACTTCAGGTTCAGGTTCTGGTTCCATCTTCACTGTAAGTTCTGATACAGCAAACACTGGGGCAGGTGATACAGGGATGGGTGAAGAAGGATCAGGAGACACAGGTGCAGGTAGTTCTGTGACAGTTGAAGTTGGGACTGGAGACTCTGGGCTTTTTGATTTTGGGACAGTTGAGACCAGGGCAGGTGACTCCATGACAGTGGAGGTCTGGACAGGAGCCACGGGGACACTTGATTTTGGGACAGTTGAGGCCGGGGCAGGCGACTCCATGACAGTGGGAGTCTGAACAGGAGCCACGGGGACACTTGATTTTGGGACAGTTGAGGCCGGGGCAGGCGACTCCATGACAGTGGGAGTCTGGACAGGAGCCACGGGGACACTTGATTTTGGGACAGTTGAGGCCAGGGCAGGCGACTCCATGACAGTGGGAGTCTGAACAGGAGCCACGGGGACACTTGATTTTGGGACAGTTGAGGCCGGGGCAGGCGACTCCATGACAGTGGAAGTCTGAACAGGAGACACAGGGATAGCTGATTCTGTGATGGTCGGAGTCCCATCAGGAGACACAGGTGCAGGTGACTCCATGACAGTGGAAGCTGGGACAGGAGACACATCAACAGTTGATTTGGGCACAGTTGAAACCACATCAGGAGACAGAAGTGCAGGTGACTCAGTGACAGTTGAAGTCAGGACAGGAGAAACTGGAGCGGGTGACTCTGGGGATTTTTGAGTAGGTGATATTGGGGTTTGTGATGGTGGGGAAAGCTCAACAAGAGGGGTGTCAGTCTGCTGAGATATATCTGAATCTTCAGGTTGTGGCTTTGTAGGGGCTACTTGAAGACAATCTGTGATCAGTTCAGGGAGAGGAGCGGCCACCTTGGTGTCTTCTGTTTTTGTGTCTTCACATGGTTTTTCTTCTGTAACAGACACTGGAGGGGCTTTTTCTTTCACAGGCTCCAGGGGGGTTTCCTTCTCCACCTTTGATGGCACCAGCTCATTAACAGTCACATCAACAGCTGTCTTAACACTCGTGTCAGCACTGTAAACCAAACAGATAATAAATGAAACTGAAGGCACAGAAATCAACAGTTGCACTGGAAATACAAACATGGTGCAGGATTTACATTTTCCGTGGTTTGGGCTGAGGCCTGGATGCAACAGATGTCACAGGAACAACAGGGGATGGTGGCACAGTGCTGGCAGGTGCTGGAGTCACAGCACTCTCATCATCATCAGTAATCTCCACCCTGCACATTTTTAGCCAACCACATGAGCGAACAAATATGAATGCACGTAATAAGTGTGGAGTTGGGTGTCAGAGTTCATATGGACAAAGACATTTGATCACATACTTCACATGTTTTTTTTCTTTTGGCTCGAGGGTTAGAGACATTAGAAGAAGCATTTACCTTTTAGCCACAAATGCTGGACTGCTGTTGATCGGTGATGTGTCAGGTGCTTTTTCTTTAGACCTGAGAATTTTTAACACAAAGCTTGTGTGAATGTGCAATATTCATAACAGTGTGTCAGTTCAAAGAATACTTTCTGAATGTGTGGCACGTTTTAAAAATATGCACTCCGTTCTTTTATTATTTAAATATTACAGATACAGGTTGTATCTTACTATAAGAATTAGAAGAGTAGCGCGAGAAATACATACTCATATATCTTTGCAGCAGAAAGCACATAAGACCGTTGCCTGGGTGCAGATTTCCTCAGAACATTACTGGCTGCCTCCGTCCTGCAAAATGAATTATAATAATGTTAACGTAATCTCTTTCCAGAGTGTCTAACTTCAGGATGTAAGGAGAGTCTTACCGTTTCTCCTGTTCCTCAGGGCTAAGCTGGCCCTCCTGTTTCTCTGAAGTAGTCCTCACAGTGTGGGGAGCTCTAAGGAACAGAAGCACAAACATACATCTCATGAAAAGACATTCTCATCCAGCTGCCAGCAGTTAACTGGGAGCATGATTTACATGTGCTCACATTTTCTTATAGGTCTCTGAAGGTTTTTTGGTGAATTGTGATGGTTTGCTGCAATACAATCAGATAAAATTAATAAAGGAAGCAAAAGGTAAAAGTGCATTGCTTGTCACGTTGATAATTTTGCTGATCTGGTAAGATGTCCTTACTTAAAGCCATTAGATGTGGAGGATGGAGCGGGCTTGTCTGGTTTGGTAAGAACACCCCTGAAAGAAAAGAAAAAAAATCCTGAGCAAGCCTTTATGTAGTTTATATTGTTAAGTGTTCAGTGTAATGTTTATATATTTAATCTTCATTTGTCTGCCTTTCAGATTTATATTTATTTACAGACAACTGAGTGTCTTAAACAATAATACAATTCCCCCCCTGGGATTAATAAAGTATTCTGATTCTGATGCCATTTTTTGTTCTTAGATATCCCTTTGATCAAGGTTCCACACTGGCTGAAGAAATCTTTGCTTCTCATATGGTAAAAGTTGTAAAAAGCTGCTTGTGAACCAGACATAGGTGTTCATAATTTCAGAAGCTCTTACCTGATAAGGTATCCCGATGTGGGCGCTCTAAATTCAAAACAGAGACCTGTTATCAGCACACTCATGTTTCAAAGAACTTGGTAGATGAGACTGTAACATTTAAAACCCATGTTTACCTCTCAGTGTCAGACTTCGTGGTTGGTGGAGTGGGTTTTGTTGGTGAAGAAACCGGGCTGGTCTCAATAGGGGCGCCGTTCAAACGACTGGCTTTAACTTCTGCTATCCTGCATGAATGCACAGGGGTTTGGCTTTATTTCTTTAAGTGACTGAGGAAAAGATAACATGAGTGGAGTCCTATTTAAACAGGGGGTTTACCATGGTTTCTCCTCCTGGGTTTCAGCTTTAGGTTCACTGCTGCGTTGCAACCAGCTGCCATCACCCCTCAGCTTGGTCCGGACTTTGGTGGTACGGAGCACAGCTGCTCTATCTCCCTCTGAGACACAAAAAAGCGCATATCACATACCCACACACACATCTGAGACATGATGCACACTATAGGCTGCATCACAATGACAGCTTAATAATTGCCTGCTTGATAGCATATAAGATATACAGTTCCCCTTGGGCCAAAAGACACCATATGATCAACCGCTTACAGTTCGCTCTAAATCAGGGCAATAAGTGAAACTGCAGCCACAAGCTTGGCACAGGACATGATACCCCAAGCTTTTATTTGCAGGAGACACATCATTTCACATAAAAATCAAATCAGTCATTCTGCTCACCGTTTGACATGCTTGTTTTAAGGGGTTGTTTCTCTTCTCTTTTCTTTACAGGCCACTAGAAATAAATAAAGATGACAGACATCTCGTTTAAAGAAGGTGAACAAAGTTAACAGCAAACGCAAATTGTTAAAAGTCAGTGAGGCTCAGAATTTCGTTCCCATACTATGTCCCCTCCCATCAAGAAACATGCATTCTGTCAAGCATTCCTCAGTTTCATCCTTAAAACATGTTGATCACCCTGTCCTTCCACTTTAAAGCATTCTTCTATTGTCAGAATATGAATGAACACATATACATTCTGTGTATCTGGCACTTGGATACAATATATATTAGCACATATATTATGTATATTATTAAAGAAATATTACTTTCTATTCATTCATTTCCAAATTAACCAATCCCTCAGCTATTTATGATCAGAAATGAGTTGCTCAGAGGCAAACTTACTCCCCCAGGGAGCTTCAGTAGAAAAGGCAAAATACTAATGAAACGCTCACAAGTGTTCCCTTCCCTTATCTGAAAGTAGGCACAGACTACAGCTTATGCAAAACTGTGAAGCATTGCCAAAGTCAGAATGCAAATATCACTTATAAAACGCCTTCCTGGGGCTGTGAATTCACTCCCTCCAGAGCAAGTCAGCACAATATCTCTTGAGGATATTGTCCTGAATACTGGTGACAGAACAAACAAGCTGAGGGCTCAGAGACCATATTTATCTTAGGTTTAGCACATCAGTCTACACAAGATAAATGATTAATGAAGAGAAATAGCATTTAAGGCAAGCACTGAGCACCACAGGAAACAATCACAATAAAGAAACACCCAGAAAATAAGAGGGCAGACACTCATTATAACACTTTCAACAAACAGTTTATAAGACTGATCACTTTTACACTTTTAAAATACATAAAATATCAAGTAATAAATACCTGGCACACCAGACTACCTACCTGCTATTTCTTTATATCTAGAAGATTAATGTCCACGCAGTTATTTAACAATCTGTGTCCCACTGAGTGTGGCTGGTGTCAACAGAAGGAAAGTCTTTCTCTGTCTAACAGGTGTCTCAGCCCCTGTATTAGGCAACAGGTACGGGTGTGAGCACTAACAAGCCCAGCCAGTCAAGAAAGGTAGATTTGGGGTGGAGCAGCATATGTTTGTCTATCCATTTGTGTGTGCGTGTGTGTGCGTAAGAGAGGTTGCTAAGAATTAATTTTTGTTTACTACACCTGGGTTTTATTAATGGAAGACAGCAAGCACATAACTGTCACACAGGTGGCTGACAATTAGTTCTAAGAACGAGCAAGGCATAGGGGCGAAGACAAGGTGCACAGCATGGCATACATAAATGAAGCCACACGCAGCAACATCTCCTGTGGGAACGCTCATCTCAAGCTCACTGGATAGGAAAACCCAGGAAGCACAGACATCATTAAAATAAGATCAAGAACACTACACAGAACTGAGATAATGAACAGAAACAGTGGTTCACTGTAAAAATAACATAAAAGCTTATCTTAACTTTTTGACAGTGTTTGGAGCATTCTTAATTTTATATTTGAAGCAAAAAAGAAAGAAAAGCTCATACATATTTGGCCTGAGGATTACATTTTTTACAAAATCAGACTCTGGTAAAGGTCATTTTTGCCTTACCTTGCACTTTGTAATATAAAAGCAATTCTAGGGAGAAAAACAGACGAAAGCCCATTGTAAACAAAGTGTTTGCTCAATCCTGACTATCTCTATGTTTGCGTAAGGAAAGAAAAACAAGGATGTGCCTGCAGTCGCCAAGCATTTTTCTTTTCTGCAAATGGTAACAGAACACTTTGAGCAATTGGCCACAGCTTCAACTTTTTGAAAGCACAAAATCCTACCAGTGTGCCTCAAAAAAAGATAAAAAGGTAAACAATCTGTGCACATATTTACGAGGCCTTTTCAAATCACAGAAAGGGTGTGGATAGATTTCACAACATGTCACAGAAAGAAGGTGGAAAGAGAAATTGGCAACTCTGAGTGCCAAAGTTTCGCTCTGGTGAGCACACATGTAAGTGTAAATGCTCACGTCTATTATTTTCTTGGATCCCTCTCTCTCTTTCCCTCTTCCAAAAAACCAGTCAGACAGCCTTACCCAGTGGCTCTGACTCCAGCAGTGAATCATTAGGGTGCTGCTAGCACAGAATTAAAATGAGAATGCAAAGTATCTGAACTTAACCCCCACCTTATTCTCACCACACCAAGACAAAGAATGACAAAAATGCCAAACAGAGAAAAGGCGAACCTATGTAAGGTAACTTATACACTTAATATGAACAGAGTAAAACAGAAGCACTCAAGTGTTGACAAAATCATTAGTTTTACAATTTTTATATCTCCAACATCATTAGAATGACAGAAAGAATGTGTAAATATTAAGATTAAAGCTGTGTTTTCATTACCCATCCCATTATTGTATTCAGTCACTGTCATTGAATACCTAACAGTTTTCCTCACTCATCAAAGCACATGATGACATCCAGTATCTAAAACCTGAGTGGAAGAGAGACTGCAGTATCAGCCTGTGACTGGAACTTGTGAAAATCAGTGGATTTTGCTTAGTATATGTTAATCTATGGCCAAAAGTGTGCAGACACTGAAGACAAGCTCATATGATACCATTTAAGAATTTTGTTGAAACAGTTCTCATATGTTTATGTGTACACTGAAACAGTTATTGTATTTATTCCTCCTGTCCATAATAGATATAAAGGGGTCACTTCCTAAATTACTTTCAATGTAAGAGACAGTATTTCCTCAGCTTAACCCATAAGAACCTGGACCAATTTTTCTATAGGGACTTCATAAGTTAAGGTCAAGAATAAAGTTTTATAAGGAAGATTGTAGAATATTTGAAGTGTTTTTACACGCGTGTCACTATGGGTTCTTATGGATTAATCTAAGATGAAATATTAGTGGTCATGCATGAAAACTTCCCGTTTGTTTTCCCTCTGGATGTCATTCCCTACCTTTGCTAAGGGCCGCAAAAAAGACATAATGTACTGAGAAACACTTCTGAAGCCAGATTAGCTCAGGCTTACAGTAGAAAGTGATGTATTCTTAAGTAATAGGGACAGAAATAACAATTACAGCAGTTTAAATGCATGAGTTTTGCTTTAGATGTATTGTTCTCAAACTGGGGTGGGGGGCTCATTCAAAGGGAGGCCGAGAGTTATAATGGGGGTTGTAGCGAGCAGAGGCTAAATAAAAATAAGACATGGTTCTGCCCTGCTAGTAAGGGGTGGAAAAACATGTAAAAGGACTGCAAGTTAACCAAAAAGCAGATCATAAATCTGCACTGAATGCCACAACTACAATTAAACCAGTACTTCAACAATGTAAGTAGCGCATCCAGCTCATGATTCATCAAAGTTTACAGGTTATTGCAATGTGTCAAACAGGTAAAGAAAATGATACCTTTTATTTGCATTTTTCTTCTTCTTTTGGCCTCCATCTCACCCTATCATATCGGTAATGTCTCAAAAGCATCATCGACATCATGGGAGTTCACAAAAATGTTTGAATTGAAAATAATAAAAGTGATTCAACCTGGTTAATAGTTACATTACTATGGCCATAATGTTTAGAATACAAATCTTATTCTTTTGGCTGCTCCTTTTAGGGATCATCTAGCCACTATCTCATCCTATTCTGTATCCTCCACTACATCCATGAATCTTCTCTGTGCTCTTCATCTTCTCCTCCTGCCTGGCAGCTCCATCTTCAACATCCTTTGTTCAATATATCCATTATCCCTCCTCTGCACATATCCAGACTATCTCAGCCTTACCTCTCTGACTTTGTCTCCAAACTTCTCAACTTGAGCTGTCTCTCTGATGTACTCATTTCTAATCCTATCCATCCTGGCTACTCAAAGCAAAAATCTGAGCATCTTCAACTCTACCACCTCCAGTTCCAACTCCTGTCTTTTTGTCAGTGCCACCATCTCCAAATCATACATCACAGCAGGCCGTGCTACTGTAAACCTTCCCCTTCACTCTTGCTGCTATAATTCTGTCACAAAGAACCCCTGACGCTTGTCTAAATCCACTCCACCTTCCCTGCACTCTCTTCTTTACTTTTCTAGTGCACTCTCCATTGCTTTAGATGGTTGAGACCAGGTATTTAAACTCATCCACTTTTATTATTTCTACACCTTGCATCTTCACCGTTCTACCTGCCTCCCTCTCATTCACACACAATGATTCTGCCTTGCTTCTAATGACTTTCGTTCTTCTTCTCTCCAGTGCATACCTCCACCTCCTCCCTACTCTCACTACAGATCACAGTGTCGTCTGCGAACATCATAGCCCATGGAGACTCCTGCCTGACCTCATACATGTCCTGTACTACCCTCACATATTTCTCTGCCTCAGCTTCAACAACTCCTTCCCATATTTTCATGGTATGGCTCATCAACTTGATTCCTCTATAGTTACTGCAGCTCTGCACATCACCCTTATTCTTTTTTTTTTTAAACCTGTCCTGTCTGGCAGCATTAGCAAGCAGAATCGTCGTCTGAATGCTTTATTGTGCCAAACACATTTGATTTGCCAAAATGAGTTCTATAAACTCTATAGGCCCCTCTTGTTGATATATTTCTTTATTTATTTATTTTTTGCCAGAGCAGACAGGTAGGGAAGAGAAAAGAGGAAGAGAGAAGAAGAAAAGAGAGAGAGAAAAAAAAAGAAGACTGTACGTTCGAAAGTCAAGCACTGCATCTATAAAGCACATACTGCAACTGAAATAAGAAAAACAGACATATGATACGCAAACATATAATCACATACACATACACACATGAATGTGTGAGTGTGTGTGTTTGTCACAGAATGTACTTAGCACTGAGGGTGGTACGCCGCTCCCGTACTACCTAGAAGCAAGTCAGACAGCGGCAGGCCCGGGGGACCCAGGCCATCCGCAGCTCCCACGGGGGGGCAGGGACCCAGGCCACCCATCCCCTTGACAGCCACACGCCCCCCCCAGCAGGGAGGGAG
>VUQH01035257.1:0-10461 GCA_015106775.1 Etroplus canarensis | reverse complement strand
AAAAAAAATTTTTTAAAACACAAAAAAAAAAAAAATAAAAAATTTTTTTTTTTTTTTTTTTAAAAAAAAAAAAAAAGCATTTTAGGTAGAAATGGCAGATTTTTACATTTTATTAACAAAATGATTAATTGGTTATTTCAATCAACAACTTACTTTTGTAAAATTAACTAATTCTTACTGTTTTGTCAAGGGATGCTATATTTAAAATCTGTTGTTAAATCAAACTCAGGCAACTAAGTGCGAACAAACATGAATGCATCACATGATGCTCTTATATTAAGAACAATTTAAAACACTGTTTACCAGGTTTAAGGCATTAATATCAAAGCCTCTTTATAGCCTAGTAAAAAAAAACCCCAGCTTCCTTGGATTTTCTGTTCAAAGCACTAATGCACCAAAGAGCAGCCAAGTAAAACATGGCTACCCTGCAGAGCTCTTTGTCTACCTAACCTTTTCATCCCGACTCCAATAAAATTTAAACAAATAACTTATTGCCATCTAATATCTTGTTCACATCAGGGAACTGGCACAGGAAACAGAGGCAGGGGATTTTACATGATGGGCTGGGTATCCTGGGAGTAACGAAACATTTGTTTCTTCCCGTTTTCATTTCTCCTAATATTTAGATTTATCGTGTCAAATTGTTCCAAAATCTCTTTAAGAAATATAAGCACTGAGCCATCACCTTTTTTTTAAAAAAGAAAGTTTTTTATAAATTAAAGACATTCTGTTATTTTTGGAAGATTTCTGCAGTGCAGCAAACAGACAGACCCACTTATGGAGACATAGCAATGCAAAATTGCAGCAGGACAAGTCTACAAAGGTTCAACAGCTACATGTCATTCCAGAGAAAGCAGCACCTACAGTAAGTTGAACCTGTCTCTTTAAGAAAGAGAGGCTTTTAGGATAACTAGTGCTTGTTTTTCAGGTAGACTGCCTGCTTCTCATTTAACAGCATTATTTGCATTGGTTTCTACAGTGGAATAATCTGCAAACTTAACACTGACATGCTGTATTATTGTCCTATATTTTTTTTTTTCTTGTGGACTTGCTGGATAACAGTTGCCTGTTTACACAGTAGACATGGAGCACTCTAGCCTCTAAATGAACCAGTGCATTGCCAGTGTGTTTGGCAGAAAATAAACTCTGAATAGTGGTTTAATAGCCTGGGCATGTGCTTGTTATGGAGGAATACAGACCATTACTGTTAATCATTTTCCAGAGAAGTGCAAAATATAAGGGATATAAACAGGCCTATTTGCTATTTTACCACTACTTTGCAGCAATCTGATTATACATGAAAATTCCTCTACTGTGGAGTTGGTCTAAACCTTAATCCAAGCTGTGTATATCTATTTTTTTGGAAGGGAGTCTTTATGAAGCAGTTCCTAACTGTCAGATTCCTCGAAGCACAGGCTGAGGAGGAGGAGTGGCAATGATATTTTAACTCTAGCTTGCTGATCAACCAAATACCTAGACAGAGTTATAATTAATTTAAAAGTCTCCATCTTGGCCTTGATCCCCCCTGACTGGAAAACTCAAGAACAAGTTTTATTTGTTGTCTATTTTTACATCAATTCTTGGGCTTTTTATCCAATTTAGTGCTCAGTTCAGTTAAAATAATTATAGTAGGAGATTTCAACATTCATGTAGATGTTAAATGATAGTCTCAACACTGCATTTAATTCATTATTAGACTCAGTTGGCTTTCCGTAAAATGTAAATGAACCAACTCACCGTTTCAATCACACTCTTGATCTTGTCCTGCCATATGGCATAGAAACTGAACATTTAATAGTATTTCCTGAAATAATTCATAATAACATTTAAGTTTACAATAATGGACTACACAGCACTAGGGAAAGAAATTCTCTATAGTAGATGTTTATCAGAAAATGCTGTGACTAAATTTAAGACATTTTTTAAATTTAAGAAAATGATTCATCCATCATTATTTCCTTCAATGCCATGTGCCAACACAATGGCTAAACCTTACTCACACTGAAGTGGATTATTTTGTTAATAACCTCGCAACCTCACTACAGTACATACGAATCTGGATACTTTGGCTCCTCTGAGAAAGAAAGCAACAAATCACAGTTTTAACTCCCTGATTTAATTTGCAAACACATGTCATATTTTACCCACAGATGTGCCACTAAGTATGGCAACTTCAACTGCTGATGTCTGTTTGGACCGTCTCTCCTGTAATTACTTCCTCAAAACCATCAACATGCCTGTTAGACCCCATCCCTACTGGACTGTTCAAAGAAGTCTTGCCATAGATTAGTGCTTCAGTTTTGAATATCACCAATTTATCCCTATCAACGGGCTGCATACCACAGGCTTTTAAAGTGGCTATAATTAAACCACTACCTAAAAAGCCTTCACTTGCTCCAGCCATCTTAACTAATTATTGACAGATCTTCAACCTTCATTTTATTTCAAAAATTCTTGAAAGAGTTGTTGCAGAGCAACTGTGTGATCACTCGAAGAGGAATGGTTTATTCGAGTTCCTGTCAGGATTCATTATAGCACAGAAACAGCACTAGTGAAGGTTACTAATGACCTTATGGCTTCTGACAGTGGACTCGTCTCTGTTTGTTATTCTAGACCTTAGTGCAGCATTCAGTACAGTCAACCACAACATCTTACTACAGAGGCTAGAATACTTTGTTGGTATTAAAGGAAGTGTATTAAGCTGATTTGAATCTTACTCATGATGGATTCCAATTTTCGTTTATGTAAACGGGGAGTCTTCCTCAAACACAAAAGTTAGTAATGGAGTCCCACAGGGTTCTGTGCTGGAACCAATGATCTTTACATTATGCATGCTTCCCTTAGAGCAATATTATTAGAAAACACTGCATACATTTTCATTGCTATGCAGATGATACCCAGCTATATTTATCAATGAAGCTAGATGACCCAATTGATTAAACAGCCATGGCAGGGGGGCCGTCTTACTTCTGGTATTGTGCTGGCAGATTGTTGATGGTTCTCTTCTTTTAGATGGTAGACCTACTGCTAATAGAGCAATGACCGTGTAATAAAAGTGATTTTTCATACTGTCACAGATCCCACTGTTCATGATCATGTAGGGAGTGGTCCTATTGATTGACTCCTATATCAGGCAGAGGTATTTGGGGCCTTCCTATAACTATTGTGGTAAAATCAGTAAAATGGCCAATGCTATGGCATGCTGGCATGTTCACATATTGTTTTCCTTTTTATGGCTTGGTTTCTACTAACCATGTAGTCATAAAGCTTCGGAACTCAAGCACTTTCATTTGGTGGCAAATTAGATTTTTCATGAATATGACTGTCTATGAGCTTCCTTTCATTAGTTTGTGCAATATAGCCAACCAATAACAAGAAAATGTATCACTTTCTTTCTGTTCTTCACACATTGCAACAACCTGTGAAGAATGATGGATGAGCTGCTATGTCATTGATGTTCTGGTTAGAAGTACCTCTATTTTTGTATCGCTCTCTCAAACTGAACAGTTTGACTGCTTTGGAGTCAGTACTCAGAGTTGCTGTTTTCCCCAATGCATCCTTCCACCTACCTCAGCTGTCAGCAGACTAGCCTCGCTGGTATAAATTTACACTCACCTGACTGATGGCAAAGTGAAACTGACCATTTACTGCTCCCCTCTCTTCTCTTATTCATGTAGTTACACTGTCGAGGTGGATCATTTTCCTGAGCACACTCCCCCTCTCCTGTCCTGTCTTGCCCTGTCAGCTTCTGTTAAAGGACAACAGGTAACTGAAGACTCTGGCTGAAAAAGTGACAGCATGGCTACAGACTGGGGCCTCTGTTTCTAAAAATGCTGAATAATGACGTTCAAATTTCAACCTTTGTGTTTGAAATTCTGTGTTTACGTTTGTGTGGCAGGTTGAGTGCCTGTTGGCTGCAGTTGGAGACGTAGCTAAATTTGGAGTCACGACGTACTCAGCCGTTTTAAAAATGTGACTCGTTTGGACAGAGAAGGTGTTTTTCTAGAAATAAGTGCACCCGAGTCTTTTGGTCCCGCGTGCTCCTCATCAAATTTCCTTTATCGCCTGCTGGGTCAAGTAACTGAACTGCTCTTGTTGGCTCCTCTGAGCTCCTCTGGCTGATGAATTAGGTTTCAGATTTCAGTAAAACCCTTCAGATGTTTAGCTATTTACATAGACTTGTATACTTGATTCTTCTACTATTAAGTCTGAGGAATAAAAATCCCTGTAGCATTTGTCCACACTGTCTTTCTCACATGCATTATTGCCCTGGTGCTATTCATCATAGCTTTTTTTTCAGTGCTTTAGGGGATCAGAAAGTATTAAGACTGAGACCAACTGTTGAAACGGTGCCTTTGAGGCACTATTGCACTGTTTTAGTTTCAAAAAACATTTAGCCATTGTTCTGGCATTAATATTTTTCTTTTTTATGAAACAGATATGTCTTGTATAATTATTCTGATAACATGTGGGTTGGCAAGAGTGAAATATTCTAAAATGTCAAAAACAAAGCCATGAAGGGTCAGCTTTTTTTCCCAGGTCATTCCATCTCCTTTCCAGGCAGATATACAAAGGCATTAAATCTACTATAGTTGCATTTATGGTTAACCTACAACTGTTCCTTTGTGTTCATTAGTGATATAATGTTCAGCCACAACATTAACAGCAGCTGTCTAATACTGTTTTGGACCTATTGTGGTGCCTCACTGCGGATCTTTTGGGTCCTTTGAGTTGTCAGGTGGGGCCTTCTTGGACCAGGCTTGTTATGGCACATCCCATGGATGATTGGTTTGGGATCTGGGGAGTTTTGAGGCTGGTTGAATGCCTTGAGATCACTGTCATATTGAAGTGTGAGCACATTGTCCTGCTGGAGCAGGCTGCTGTCTTTGGGAAGTGAAGTGTGGTTATCATGGGGGC
Source organism: Etroplus canarensis (assembly GCA_015106775.1). Lineage (NCBI taxonomy): Eukaryota > Metazoa > Chordata > Actinopteri > Cichliformes > Cichlidae > Etroplus > Etroplus canarensis. Next base: position 5,544 of record VUQH01035257.1, on the reverse strand, counting down.
AGGTGGGACAGAGGCATCTGGTGTGTAATTATTTTTAGGTAGGGGGTACAGCTAAAACATGCACATGAAATACAGCACACATGGGTTCTGCTGCAGAGCATTTTATTGCTATGAGATTATGCAATAAAATGTTGTTCTTTTCACTTGTCATCGAGTTTTTAAATTGTGACTGGTCAGTGCAACTACAGTGTTAAAATACTCAGGGCTTCAAAATCTCTGACTCACTGTCTCCAGACAGCAGATGCTGCAGCTGCTGCATATCCTGATCCAGAAGACTCTATTCAGTCAGCACGAAAAGATGTAAGATGCAACACAGCACCTCTCGCTGCCTATTTTACTAGTCGGTTGTATTTGGGTGTTTGATTTATGGATGGCTGGTTTCAAGGCCAGTGCACATGATCATAATGGTGTGAGGTGGGGTCGTAAATTTATGCTAATTGACCGAATGCTCAACCAATTAATATGCAGTGTTTAACCTTCTTCACTGATGCTGTCTTTGGGGTCTCTTCTTATGAGTGAATTTATAACTTGAGCGAGCTAGCTCTGTTCTTTAGATGCACATTTCTTCTGCTAATAAATGGTGTTAGATCACAAGATAATGACATAATCCCAGTAGGCTGTATGACTTCACAGTTCAGGAAAAGTCAGAACACAGTGACCTGACACTTGGAAATCTGTGTGTGTTTCTGTGTTTGATACACAGTTAGAAAGAAACCAGGCTTTTGATGTTACATTTGGTCTGAATGCAGACTATTAATTTTTCTCCATGATGGCTGGTGATTGTATGTGTGCATGTGTGTTTTGATTTCTCATACATACACATCTGCATCTTATTTATGACTATAGCGTTCTCTTACCATGAAAAGTGGCTCTATAGATTACTTTTATTCTGAAATAAAAATGAACTTAAGTGAATTGAACTGATTTCAAACCGTGTTTGGTTGCTGAACTTCTTTTTCTCTGCACTATAGAGCGTTGCAAGAACAGCTGTGGACCAAAGATAAAGCTGAACAGAAAATGAACAAAATAAAACACAAAATACTGAAATTCATCTGACTGAACTCCACAGTTGAGAACTGGTTTGGGGAAACTAGAGCTGCTCATTTCAAGGTTAGGTTACACATGTTCCTATTGTCCTCAAAGTGTCTGTCAGACTGAGAGACAGAGGGAGGAAGGAAGCTGCTTGTGGGAGATAATGACAAGGAGCAACCAACAAGCGAAACCAGAGAAGAAATCCGAAAACAAAAATGGGTAGATATTAAAAGTATTGTAAGAACTGATAGAAAAAAGTGAGAGGCAAATCACATTCTTATGGAAAAAGATAATAGCTGGCTCAGGAGTGTATCCTTCCATGAATAGAAAATCTGACATCCTTAACTTATTCCACCTAGAAGGTATTTTGGTGATATCATGTTATAAGGTCTGTTTGCTGAAGTTTGCCAAATATGTTTCATTTACTGAAGTAGCTACCAGGTAATACTATGACTAAAACTATCAGTATCTTACTTTCCAGTTTACAGTTTTCATTTGATGTAAGTAAATCTCTGTCTCTCTCTCCCTCACTCTTGCTCGCTCTCACTGTCTCATTTTTCAAATTGTACTATGGCCTGGCAATGTCACAATAATGTGTAAGGTGCAGAAATGAAGGACCCAGATGCAGAACAATACAGGCAGAATTCAAAAGTTAGGCCTTTCAGGCTGATTAAACGCTTAAACAAAATACAAAAGGTCCATCCACAACTCAAAGAACAAGGAGGTACAAGAAAAAATGCAAGGACAGGCCTGCACACACTGAGGGTAGCTCGACAGATGCCTTGACAAAAGACGCAGGGAGGACACAGAAGGCTGATTAGGGTTGAGGCAGAGCTGGGGAAACGAGTCACAGATCAGGACAATCAGTGGGAGACAGGAAGTAAAATTGAAAGCAAGATACATGGCAAGGCTATTAGACTAAAACAGGGAAAGAACTCAAACTAGGAAGACGTACACTACAGGGACAAGCGTATTAGGCCAACTGCACATTACATCAGCAGGAGTCATTAATATGAAGCAGAGAGTTTCTGTAGGAATGTTTGCCCGTTCATCCATTTGTGAGGTCAGACACAGCTGTCAGGCTTCTGTGTGGGGCAGTCAAGCTCTTCCACACCAGACTCATCCAACCATGCCTTTCTGGATCTTTCTTTGTGCATTGGTGCGCAGTCATGCTGGAACAGAAAAGGGCCTTTCCCAAATTGTTCCCAAAAATCTGGAAGCATAGAATTGTCCAAAATGTCTTGATAAGCTAAAGCATTATGATTTGTCTTCAGTGGAATCATGGGATCCGTGTCAACCCCATAAAAAAACAACCTCATAGCATTATCCCTCCTCCACCCAACTTTATAGTCAGGAAGGTAATGTTGTCCTGGTATTCACCAAACACAGGCTACATCAGTCTGCCAGGTAGAGAAATGTGATTTGTGACCCTATAGAACATGTTTCCAAAATCCAGTGGCGATATACTGTACTCTACACCATTTCATCTGACATTTCGCATTGTGCTTGGTAATAAAAGGCTTGCATGGAGTTGCTCAGCCATGGAAACACATGCCATGAAGCTCCCGGTGGGCAGTTTTTGTGCTGATTTTAATGCCAGCGGAGATTCGGAAGTCAGCTGAGCGTTGACAGCTTTTATGAGCTCTGCTCCTCACAAAGTGGTTGTGTCACTGTGGTTCCTAAAGAATCTCCATTTTGCAATAATAGAGAATAAAGATAAGAAATTTCATGAACTGACTTGTTGCAATGGAGTCATCCTATTACACCTAGGATGATTAATTGTTTCACCGCTATTTGTTAAGTGCAGACTGTAGGTGCTTTATTTTTTTCAACAATGGGATTGAGTAAAACCCTGGGAATTCAGTGAGTAACGGGTATGACTCAGTACCTATAGTGTACCTTCTGCTGCTTCCTTGTATTCTCCCCAAGGGGTTACCACAGTGGATTAATCTGCATTGGTAATTTGGCAGAGGTTTTACGCCAGATGCTCTTCCTGACGCAACCCTATGTGGTGAGAGGGGCTTACAGTATATCCCCACCTGGAATTGAACCAGGGACCTTTCACTTGTGAGACAAATGTGTAAACCACTGCACTATGGGGACACTAATACCCATATACTGTACTACACCTAAGGTAACTCTTTTATGAGCAAACAGAACACCAGGAGGAACATACTGGGGAACACTGAGGGAACTAAACACGCAAAGAACGAAAAATGTATGAAATATAAACAATTACAACTCAAAAATTCAAAACTTCATAAAAACCAAAACACAACATACAGTATTAGGATAACAATGAAAATATGAACCAAAGCACATGACATTTCCACACATTTCTGCACATTTTATACTTTTTTCATCTCATAACTTATGATCTTAGAACGATAGGGTAAATGTGGTGTTCAGTGATATTACATGGAATGATATATACAACATGTAAAAATTTGGTTTTACACTAATTCATGAAGATTGAACTGCTGTTGTCAACTGTCTTGAAGGTCTGCTTCTGTTCATTCCTTATTCTTATATTAAAGTCATTTAATATGTTTAAACAAGAAAAACAGATTTGGCCTTTAATACCCATACACATTCTTCCCCATTTCCCTGCAGGATGCTGTCTCATCCCCCCAGCTGTGACCAGGACCGATCAGTTACACTGATGTTTTTGTGCGTGTTCGCAATGTTGTCAAGCTTGAGTCACATGTCTTTATTAATACATTTAAAGGCATGACGATGCGGCTGCAAGCTTGACCTATAAGTCCTTTGTGATTGTAATTCCCGTACTGCTACCAGCAGATGAATGGAGATTAGATTTCTGACTGTATCTGAGAACCTGGTCTGCCTCCAAGACCAGCAGACTACATCTAGACCCACAGCTCTGTTCTCTGGTTTTAGACCACTGTCCCACTTCATATGTTTTCCTGTATAACGGAACAGAACTGCAACGCTGCAGTAACAAACCCTTCAACTGAAGCGACTTCTTCAGGTGATGCACAGTATGTGTATTTTTGAGGCAACAAGAAATAATTTTCACCCCAGCAGGGATGACTCATGAGGACAGAAATTCATCTCCAGCTGTTCCAAGTTGATGTGCAATTTACTGTATGTCCTCTACTCATGGCAGAACACATCACCTCAAATGACTCACAGTCACAAGTGACATTGAAAGAGATTATATAATAAATCACTTGGAAATGTAATATAACTCTTCTAATCTTTAAGTTTTTAACTGACTAATTTGAAAATGGTGTACTTTAGCACTCTGTTGTAAACAAAATTGGATTTTAGGTGTGGTGTTCTGTTTTGTCCAAGCTTGGCGTTCAAAGGCTTGGTTCAACTGGTCTTCTAGCTAAGGTTTTAAAAATTGGGAAAGACATTTTATATTGACCTAATATTTAAAGTCCTAGACAATTGTTGTCCAGGCTTCTGTCGTGTTCTTCTCTGTAAACCTGTACCCCCAAAAGCAGATATAAAACAAATCCAACAAATGTATGCACCAACATACATTTTTAAGAGCACAGTTGACCTTGTTTTTTGCACTGATGTAAAATATTTCTTTTGAATGTAGCTTTTGAAATCATTTAGCGTGTTTTTACATAGCAAAACATATTGCAGTATGTGAAAAAGAAACCCTCTTCAGACCTATAATTTTACATATCAGGACATAACAAAAATCACCAGGTTCTAAAATTATTTAAATTTAACCTCAGATGTACAAAAATGCCACAATGTCATATTTATTTAGCAAAAGTGAAGCCAAAATGGAGAAGCCACGTTTAAAAAAAAATGCACTCCATGATTCCATAGCTTGCAAAACCACCTTTAGCAGCAATAACATCAAGTTGTCATTGAGGTTTGTGGCTGATCATGTATGCACAGCTCTCTTAAGGTCCTGCCACAGCATTTCAACCATATTAAGGTCTGCTCTTTGACTGGGCTGTTGCAACTCCTTGGTTCTCTTCTTTTCCAGCCATTCTGTTGTAGATTTACTCATGTGTTTGGGATGATTGTCCTGTTCCATGACTCCATTTTAGCCAAGCTTTAGCTGTTGGAAAGATGGTGTCTCATCTGACTCTAGAATACTTTGCTCTACGGCGGAGTTCACTGTCATCTCAATAACTGTGAGGTGTGCAAGCTGTGCTTGACAGTTGGTACGAGGTATTTGTGCAGATATGCTGCGTTTGGTTTTCATCAAATGTGGGGCTGTCCATTATGACCGATTTTTTTTTCCACTTTTTGTCTTAACTGTCCAAAGGTTATTGTTCCAGAGCTCTTGTGGTTTGTTCAGATGCAACTTTGCAAACCTGAGTTGTGCAGCCAAGTTTAGAGAGAAGAAGCTTTCTCCTGGTAACCCTTCAAAACAAGCCATACTTGTTCAGTCGTTTTCCAATTGAACTGTCATCAACTTTGACATTGAATATGCTAGCTGAGGCCTGCAGCGTTGAAGAAATAGCTCTGTTGTTTTTTGTTTGTTTTTTAAAATTTCTTTGATCATGTCACACTTTAACC
>VUQH01035255.1:13785-27240 GCA_015106775.1 Etroplus canarensis | reverse complement strand
CAACATCAAGAGCACTCATCAATAAACACTGGCTGTCATATCTGTGGCTTCCCTTTTATGGCACTTTGTTTTATTTCACAGGGGCAGACAGGTTGGCCCTATAGTTAGAAAGAAAGACCGTGGTAGCCGTGTGCAGATTTGAATACAACATATAGTCAATTAAAGTAAACCACTGCATGCTTTATATATATATATATATATGTGTGTGTGTGTGTGTGTGTGTGTGTGTGTGTGTGTGTGTGTGTATATGTATAGACATATACAAAATTTATTCCTCACATAGACACGCACACATGCACACCAAAAAAAGCAACAAATTAAAAAAAAAAAACCCACACACACACCATGTTTACGTGGCTTTGAATGGTGTCTGTCTGGCGTAGCCCTCAGTGGTGATCCTGCTGTAACAACTGTCTGAATCAGCAGGACCTAACACTGAATGACTGACTAAGGAAGGTACAGCCAAACAGGAGCCACAGATGAAGGTGTTTGCTTGTATATCAATGTAAATGCATGTCTTTGTACATGTAAGTGACTCCTTGAACTGTGAGTGTGTGCACGTACAATCTGCAATGTGTGTACATGAAAGGGAAAATAAGTGAAATGAAAGGGGGAAAAGTGAAAGAAGGAATAGGGAAGCATGTGGGATGAATTAGGTATTTCTGTTTTTAAAAAAATGGAGGTCTTGAAGGCCTGTTGAAAACCTTGGTGTGAACAAAGAGGAACTGTTAGTCACCCTGGCCCCTCCTGGGCTGCACCTTCCAGTGACATGCGGTGAATCAGAGGCCATTTACACAGAAATAATAGTGTCTCAAATCAGCACTTATTCTAATAGGACAAAATTACTCAGTTTTGGAGGGCTTTTTTAAAAAGTCAGAAGTCTAATGGGAACCTATTGTATCCTTTTTCATGAATATCCAAGGGTCTTTCTATAGTCCAAACTACTGGGAATGTTCTCTAAGCACTGTACTGTGATGAGCATGTTCAATAGTTATGTGTGTTTGTACTGTACAGCGATACAGGTGTATCTTTCCGCTTGCATTATTGGATAAATATTTGTCTAATTAAAGGCCTGGCATCACTGTTGATGTTTTAAGTATGTAATTCATGATAAAGAAATACACAGTGCATACACACAGGTGACTGAATAAGCACAAAAGTGAAAGAGGTCCTTGTCACCTCAAAGGGCCCATTTCTCACAAATATGGGTCATTCTATCTCTCTGTGTCTCTTTTTCTTTTACTGCCTTCTACAAGCACCTTTTTAAAATTCAGTTCATATAACTGGGCACTTTACACTATTAAACCCTCCCACACCCCACCCCCACAGCAGCTTCCAGTGTCTGATCCAGAGACACAGGTCATTTGTCATCAGAGAGGGGAGCTCTAGGAAACAGCAAGCCCAGCATGAGAGCTCCACACTGTGCATGACAGCTCTCAATGCTGTTCCACAGAATTGCTGAATATAGTCAAACAGCTGAGTAGCAATCAGGAAGAAAGAGAAGCAAAGAGACAGGGACAGAGAAGTGGTGTCAGTGCGTTGGCAATTGTGTATCAGCCTGTCCCCCTGGCTGCTTTTCTGTAAAGTGTGCATGCGTTTGGACATACATGTGCTTGCCTGTTTCCGTTTTTCTGAGAACAAAGCTTGACTGGGACAAAGAAGGTTAAAGCAGAGAGGAATACATAAAGAGTCTGTTCTGCAAATACAGTGGAGCCTACTCTCACACATGTAAACCCTGAAATGCACATACACCCACACACCATGTCCACGCAGGGTACGGGGTTATAATGGTGAGTGTCATGCTCTGCTGTGCGTGTTCACTCTCACTGACCCTATGAGAACCAATATGACTCATTACTTACACACACCCACATACATGCATTCAGAGTCTGATTACAAACCCGCTCGAGGAGGCGGTAGAGGAGAAGGAGGGACACAGAACAAGAGGGGGACTGTAAATGCATTCTCAATCTCTTAACTTTCTCACCTTTCTGCATTATATCCTCGCTGTGCAGAGAACAAGGCAGCAAGGATGCAGAGGAGGCACAAAGAGTGAATGTAATAAAGAAGAAAAACAATACTCAAAGAAAACAGCTAAAGGGATGAACTCACAAAAGGACACTGGTTTAGTCAACCCCCACTGTGGCAGTGTGACAGTGTGTGCTTGTATTTTATCCTGGTGAACATGCAGATACTATATTGATTTGAGCTGAGAGGGGCAGGCAATGGCAGAGGGGTATTAAATAAAAGAAGCTGGGAAAATGAAAGGATGAGAAAATCAATTCTCTTTTCCCCCTGAAAAAGAAGAAGAAAAGAAAACAGAAAGAATGGGAGAGAAGGAGAAGGGAAGCTATAAAATAGAGGAGTGTTGATCAGCAAGCTGTTTATGGTATATCTACTGTCTCCGCACCTTTGCTTCAGCCCACACTCCCCAGTCCTTTTGTCACTGGATGCTCTGGTCAGCACATTCTGCCTCTTTGTCTGCAGAACCTTCTCCTTTCCTTCTGTTGTCAATAACTGTATTTCTACCAAGGGTAGATGGAAAAGCACTGAGCCATACTTGGATGCACAGACGCAGAACACAATTTAAAACACAACACACACTAACAGACACAGATAGAAACAGGTGCACAATACAGCTCACACATGTCCACCTCAGTTAGGCTGGAAGCTGAGAAATACTGGTTTTCTGTGTCACCAAATGTCAAAGGTGTGCGCTATGTGTTTATGTAGACATCGCGTGCCAAGAATCGCCCAGACGTATCTTTTTGGAGGCCCACCGTGTGGTCTAAATTACCCAGCCTACATCAGCAACGTACCAGACATCACTTATCTACTGACCACCCTCCTCACTCCACCCAAACCCCATCAACGACACGGGACCAGGCAAGCGTGAGAGACGGGCTGGCAATAGACATGAAATGTGGCACGAAATGCAGAAACGGAGCCCCAAAGACGCACACAAAGTGTCAAGCACACAGACGTCTCAGCCCTCTAGCCAAGCCTAGGCTGTGGTTAACCCCTGGCATGCCACGCAGAAGCAGAGGCAGCTGTTCTTAAGAGGAAAATGGGAAAAAGCTTTCTAGTGTTAAAAAAATCTAAGACGAATATGTACTCACACCTTTTCAAAATAGCACAGCATGACAATCATTATATAAATTATATAAGGTGATACAACTTAAAATAAACCATGGAGTGCCATTTAGAACATTTAAAGCAAGTTTCAGCCCAATCTTAAAATTTAAACGACTTCAGCTTTTAATATTCCCTATTCAGAAAGTTAATAATAATAACAAGAAAATTACATCTTTATGTCTGCGGGTGGGTTTGAATAACCTTTAAATCTGCAGTAGGCAGGTGATCTCCTGCTACTCTGAAACACGTCCCCCTGACCTTCCAATTAGAGCTCACTACCCAACAGCGTCTACACACTAAATCTTCCCACAGGCTGGTGGTTTGGACACCGGTATAAAACAGCCTGCTATAAAATCATTACTGGACTGTAAAACGCTAGAAAAATTCACAATTAAAAAACCAGCAGAGACGCAGAGAAAACAAAGACAGAATGAGAGGAATTATCCTGTGTCCAGGAAGTAAAACATTTGCACAACACACTCAATATATTACAATACCATGGGGAGATTAGCATGTACTGTACTAAAGTAATGTTTTTTGTTTTCAGGAGGCTGAAAAGGAAAAAATGAAAACCGCCACTGAGATATAATCAACTCATACTCTGGCAATTGAAGTATTTATGCAATCATCTAAATATAAGCTGTTGCAAGTGAATTACATCAATCGTAAATCAATTGCCTTTTCTAAAATTCTCATCCATCAGAATTTCCTTTGAAAGCAAATAAACACATGGCTAATATGAGTTTTGCTGTGGCATTTAGTTAATTGGCTGTAGAAAAATCTAAACACGGTTAACACGTTTAAACAAATGTATAAAATAGACAGCAGCTTATCCTCCATCAGGCTTGTGTGAATTTAAACTAAATGCAGTCCAGTGGTATTAGTAGTGGCTTTCTTGATGAGACCTTTTTCTTGAAAATACACCAAGAAGACCTAGAAAATTGCAAGGTTCATCATATTATAAAATGTACAGAAATTTACATACAAGAACTTTTACAGTTTCTGTATGTGCATAAAACATACGGAACATTTGCAAAACTACATGTAACTATGCAAAAGCAAATCATCTGCGAAGCAATTAATGCTACGGCAGAATGATAACACATCTAACTGCTGTACAATCTAATTAGTGACACCATAATAAGCTATTATATCATATTAATAGCATTACATTGGGGGCGATGGGGAGCTGATGAGGAGGGCTCATTTCAGACAGACTGTGTAAAAGGTCACAGATAGTGATTTATTGGATGCAGTCTCATCAGGTTGAAGTCAGATATTGTCAACTCAAATTAAAAGTGAAAGTATAGGGCTTTGCAAGACAGTCCCAGTCCAATGTTGGAGGAGGATCCCCTCAATTAACTTCACAGTGAGACAGAAAGGGGTCTAATTCATACCTGCCTGTGCTAATAGTATTCCTATACTGGCACACAGCCTGTAAATAAATAAGTATATGAGCTCAACTAGGCATACTGACCTCTTCACTTATCTTACCGCTGAATGACGAAGAATTTTTTCTTGTTCACAGAGGGCTCCAACTATCATTTCCACACATTAAAGCAGCAACGCTGTTTACTAAATATTACTTAAGTTCCCTCTAATTAAAATTCTTTCCTTGTTTGGGACATCTCTAAATGAGTGATTCACATATAAAAGGAATAATTGCAAAAAAAAAGCATTTTTCTCCTTGCAATTTTTTTATAATAAGATATCGACAAGTCTCATTTTTAAACACTTTTTTAAAGACTACAAAAGATAACAACATTAATTCTAGAGGACTACAGCGAAAATAGCTCAATGCATTTAGCCTTTAGGAAGAAAACAATAAAACTAATCAATTGTAAGCTTGTAAACGCTGCAATTTTAGTTTAAAAAGGAGTCTCTAAATTGGAAATAACTGGATAAGTCAGAGATTAACCTCCCTCAATCACTTATCGATCCACATTTATTACTTTTAAATGTGGGTAATCGGGGAGAGTTTGGTGCAATCTCTGTCTGCATCTTTATAGAATGGCTCCAGTAGGTGTATGGGCCTTAAGTGCACTCATAAATTGGTTTTATTAGTTTCTGAGACATATCACTGTTAATGTTTCCACTCGACGGCTTTATGGCCACATTGTACTGACTACGGTGAAAGATACTGTCTAACAGATTGCAAACGCGATGCTGACCGAAAGTGTAAAGTTTTGATGTAAAGCTTTCATTTAAATTTTAACAGCATGTTTGGCACAGCCAAAGCTTCATCATTACCAGAAAATAAAAGATAAGAGAATCCTAGAAGTCCTTTGGTTTTAGTAACTATTACAAGGACCACGATTTGGGTAATCTATTTGAACACGAGAAAAACTGAAGCAACTGTCCAACTACCTCTTGTGATCAGAGTCATAATGTCACCGCTGTGACATTATGAGCACGAATGTCTGTGTGAGTAAGCATTAGCGCACACCCTGTACAACTCCCTGTATTATTTGCCAGATGTTTTCTTTCACAGCTCCGTAAAAGACTACCGGCATTTAGCCGCCTTTGTATTTTCCGTTATTCTCCATTCTTCCTACTCACACCATACGATCCTTCCATCAAAGCAGGCCACTTTGCCAAACATTATCCCTGCCTGTTGTGTACTGGTTTGGTTTCAAGAAGCGGATTAAACAGTTCCCACCAACTCTCTGATGTGGACCTTATCTCAGGTTTCTCCTGAACACTGGCAGGGTTGTGGTGTTATTAGAAGCTAAAGGGCTTTGTTATGGAACACAAAAGTTAAAGCTAGACAGCAGTTAGTAAGGCTTTGTTAAGGGTCAGAGAGGTGTTAAATAGGCTACACCTGGGGCCGTGTTAACACCTTCACCTGAAACATTCAAACTTCCAAGGAAGAGAGTTCCATTCAATTAAGCAAATTCATAAAGGGATTAAGCTATGCGGTGGAAAAATTCTAATATTGACAGAAAATTTAGACGACATCTGTATCAAGCACTAAAATTGTAGGGATTTTTTTTTGGGAGATGTGCATTTGCAAGGTAATTAAAATAATATATGGTATAGTGGCATCTTCCCTAGTTCTAACTATTGAGTATCGTCTTTAAACATTTTCAAGAGGTTGACTAAGCCGATTTCTCAATAGATGGCCTCTCTTAACTGTTGGAAGCGAGCCAGTCATTGCTCTTCTCTCGGGGTTGCTGTTTATTGATCATTGTATCGCCTGGTTGTAATGTGATGTCAATGCCTGTCTTACCTGCCTGAGCAAGTAGTACAAAAAAAAAAAAAACAATTGCTGCATTAGGGCCAAACAAAAACCAAATCCCTGAGTATAAATCTACCCCCACAGAACCTTTGCAAATACTCCTCTCCTAATATTTAAGATACTAAAAAAAAATTCTAATTAAATTCAAGTTAATAAAATATATATTTATTCACACTGAAGACCCAGATTAACTTTTAAGGAAAAAAAGACTACATTTTGTGCCAGCTCGGTGTCAGGCCTTGTTACTCAGGATCCCCATCTCTTTTCCCTCCCACCTCCACTCACCCTCCTCTTGTCCCCCTCAAGACTAGTCTGGCTGGCCTACACACGCGATCCTAACGCTAGCTGGGTCTAAGCCCCGTAAAGGCTAACACAAGCTCAGTGTAAAAACTCCTATAGGGGCCCACCTCAATCCCTCTATCCCCTCTTCCCTTCTTGTGCTGCCTGACTACACTTTCGCTTCGCATTACTTCTGCTTTTCTAACTTTTCCACTTCTGAGCACTATCAATTATGCACTAGAATAACAGTGGGGCCAGGCTTGGCAGCAGGACATAAAGGCCGATTATGAGTGTGAATAATTTAGCCATCTTCGTGCCATGTTCCTTTTAACACTGATACAGGCAGGAAGGCTTTGCTGCTAATGTACAACAGTAGACACATTCTGACCTGAGCCTAATGTGAGGATGGCGCTTTACATTCCAGAGAAAGGACATAAAAAGTGTGACTATACTGCATTATTAAAACTGCTGCAAACACAATGCTGCTAACAGATTGACACCTACATGGACCCTGCAACTGACACCTGTCAACCTATTAAAGAGAAAACTCAGAATCCAGGGACAAATGGATCACGACATATATGATATGAAGGCAATTAAAAACAACCACACAAAAACTTACTGAAACATATGTGCACAGACATTATTATTTCTGTTTTAAGAAAACAGAAAAACAACTGTTTAGTCATGCAAGCCACTGTGAAGCTTTCTGCTTATAGTCAATGGAACCTATTAAGTAGACAACCTTTCACTGCCTTCATGCTCAAAACATGCTACCTTTACTTTATTTTTCATGAATTGCGTGCTAAGGTTTGGAAGTACTACTCTACTTAGAGATCACAAACAGTAATGAATATTTCATCACTCCACCCAAAGCCAAGCACGCACTCTAATCCAATAGGAGAAATATGATGCATCTCATTTCCCACAGGCTAATGGTCTACCACAACCCTGTACTTTATAAAAAAATATCACCGCTAAAACATCTGCAAATTGTCAGGCTTTTCCATAAAAGGAATAATAAACAGAAGACAAGCTTGCATTTTTGAAAAAAAGTTTACAGTGCAAACTTTTATAAATCTGCCCAGAAAAAATATTGTTTTAATGAATATATGAACATTTTTTAATATTAAACATTAAAATAAAACAATCAGTAAGCAACTAATCAATGTAAAAAAAAATAGCGGACAAACTGAAAAAGTAATTTAAAAAGTATAATATTTTAATATTTGATTTCCAGTGAAATATCTATGATCAAAACCTAAAAAATGTATTTTGACATAATTTTAACAATTTCTCTGAACATAATTATTTAATTACATTGCAGCAGTTACTAGTTTTTGGTTTTTTTTAACTGTAAATATTTTTAGATAAACAGTTTGCAAATTTAAGTAGCTTTTTTCTATATTAAAAATGTGCAAAATTTTATTGTCAAATTTTATTAACAGTTGTAAAATAGTATTTGGATAAAGAAATTGTAAATAACAAAATGTTGGTGCTTCTAAAATATCAAATGCATATTAACTACAAAGTAGCCAGGCCAAATGCTGTCCCGTTTCTTAGAAAAGAAAAAAGAAAGGAAAGGAAAAACTTCACTCCCTCCTATTTGTGCTTCCGTTTGCCATGAACGCACTAATCCTGGCTGGAATGTCTCCGGTCGTGGAGTTCTGCAGCCCTGAGGAACAGAGCAGCAGGTGAAACTGAACTCTGTGAGGACGTGTCCCACCTCCCAGTCACTCCAGTACTTCTACTGGATAGTTCAACCAGACCATCTGTTACACAAGAACCCAAATGTGCAAGTAAACTTTTTAAAATGTTTTCTCTAAAACAATAAACGTGTTTTCCATAGAATAAAAAAAACAAAAATATTTTTAATAAGTTACAAGCCAACTTTTTAAGTATAATGGAATTCTTAAATTCTTGGCATCTTAAATGTAGCTACACCTGGTGAAGTTCACACAGATTATTACAGATTATGGCTAATTTAATTGGCCTAAGAAGGTTTTTCTTACTGAGTAGCTGTAATCACAGTCTTCCTTCGGCTGCTCCCTTGTATTCTCCCCAAGGGGTCGCTACATTGGAGAACTCCGCACTGGTAATTTGGCAGAGATTTTACGCCTGATTCCCTTCCTGAAAAAACCCTCCATGGTCAGAGGGACTTGTGTCCCCACCTGTAATCAAACCAGGGACCTTTCACTTGTGAGGCGAATGTGTAAACCACTACACTGTTGAGGCACGCCACAGTTATCTTATGAATTCAACTTTTTAAAAGTCTCAAATTTTGAACATTTCAAATCAAAAACAAGTTCAGATATGCTTCAATATATCTTTCCTTGCGTCTGACTAGTGTCACATTTTTATTTCATCATGCTTTTTCATCACAAATACACACAAACACACACACACACCCCAGCTCTATCTCGGAGTTAAAATCGTAAATTGAAATTGGGGTGTGTAGGGGTGGGGTAAGGGTTTCAAAAAGATTAAAATAAAATAAAAACAACAGGAGGGGTAGAGAGTGGAGGTGACTGTCAGTCAAGTAGTGCAGCCACAACACTGAGCTTAATGCTGGGTCACCTCAGCAGGACCCCAAGACCCCAAGACAGTACAGTTAAAGATCTGCTAATCCCAGAGACAGGAAAGAGAGGACAATATGGCACAAAGAGCGAAAGAGCAGGAGTAAATCAACTGGCCTATATTCCAAGGATACGTGACAGGATAAGGACCAGAGAGCAAGAGTGTGCAGATTAAGACAATGGACAGAATATTTGTAAAAGAAATGTCCATATAAACTAACTACCATAAAAAAATTCAGAACCCAGCCAAAATCATCAAAACCCATGCCCATTATCACCTCAACAATTACAAGGCAAGTGATGACAGATTCAGTTTGGTGTTGTTTTGATTCTTAAAGCTCAACAGTGAGATTAAGGACATTAAAAACTTTTGTATGCATGACTATCCTGTAGAAAACACACACACTTCTGAGGATGTAGCCATAGGCAGCGCTCATCACCTCTGTTTATCTGGAGGGCTTAGGCCACTTTGGGGACTCCCCTTAAGTCTCACTTATCTCATTAGACCCTTAAAACTGATTAATATGAATGCCAGCAGAGGCCAGCTCAAGGCATTCTTAAGAAAGGAGGGAAGGAGGAAAAGAGAAGAGAAGGATGGGGGGATTTTAGAGGAAGGGGTTTTTGTGTCTCCGGACAATGAGCTGATGGCTTTTTAAGCCTCTCAGTGGCTCTGGGTTAATACCGAGGGCTGCAGTCATGGGATAGGCCGCGGTTCAAAGGCTGCTGCACTCTGAGGCTCACTGCTTGCTGATTTAAAGGAAGAAAATAAACAAGCAGAATAAATACCACATCTCCTGCAACTTGAACCTCACTAAAGAAATAATGAACTAGCCTTCCAAATCTGAGCAGTAAATGTGTGTCTGTATGTGTTTGTCCATCTATGTTCTTTGGGGTGTCATATTTGGTTATGTGGGATAATGTTCAGAATAAGCCGGACCAGTCAAAGCTGGGCGCAGATGAGAGGAGAGGGTGAAGATGGGATTCATCACACATTCAGGGGATCAATCACTTTGGAAAGGGGGAAAAAAGCACACTCTGTACAGTTTCACACAGAAATACCAACCGCCACACAAACAAAATGTGACGTGCACATGTGCACACACAATGCAACTTCACAAAATGGGAAAACTATCAAGCAGCTCTCAGAGGAGCAGGCTCAGAGAATTGGGTCAAGAATAGTGCTGTGCTCTGCTGTAGTAGCGGGTATGTGTTTCTGCTGCTTCATTAGGCCTCGAAACAGAGGTTGTCTCAGGATAACCGTGCATGCTCACAGAAACAAGCATACGCACGAATAACTACCCACATATGTGTGCACACGAGTAAACACACAGATAGCCACAAAACGCACACTCTTCTGAGCATCAAAGCCAAATTCAGCTGAGGATGCTAGACTAACTTGAGTGTTACACATTTTTAGATATGATTTATTAACTGCTTGATTCTAGATTCTTCTTAAAGTTTGGATCAGACAAGCATCTGTTGCCTCATAAAGGCTTGGAGCCAGGAGAGTACATCTGAAAAAAGAGCTTTTAATGCCAGTAGTAGTAGTAGTAGTAGTAGTAGTAGTGATTGAAGTTCAATTTAGTTTAATTTTTTGATGATACTTTCAAAAAATGCAGAATGATAGATCTAACAAATATTTTGCACTTGTATTAATTTTTAGACCCTGAATCTCCAAAGTAGGGCAGCTAGAAAGACAAATTTATAAAGTTTTCTTAAGAAATTAGATATCTAGCATTTGAATTATAATCATGAAATTATCCACACTATTCATCATAATCTTTTTATGGCCTTCACTTGTAAAGTACATCTACTTCTGAAGAGAAAAACAGCTCATTCTTATTGTACCAATTTGTCTCCACAGCAGATCTATACCATTTTGGAATGAAACCCTCCATTAAGCTGCTACATTGCACACACCCTGGCATTCTGACTGTGATACATGCTTTGCAGTGGAAAATGCACTTTCAAGGGCACAGCGTGCAATGTGTCACAGTAGTTAAGAATAAGATGCAACTTAGTACCACAGCACCAACTCCCAAGTAAACACAACCCTGTGTGTGGGAGTCCTTAGTGTCAGAGGAAACAAAGCAGGGGTCTAAACCTGAGCAGGCTTAATCCTGTCTCTGTAGAAAATAACCCCAGTGTCACTAAACCCGAACCGCAAAGACAACATCTCCTCAGGGTGAAGACCCAAAGTCTAGCCCCTGGAGACCTACCACCAACCAACTAACCACAGCTGCCACCAGGGAGGCAGAGACAGCCAGCGGAGCCAAATGAATCTTTAAAACGTGGCAAGGCCAGACAAGGAACTGAGGGGGCAGGGGGTGGATGGTGTGGACAGGAGCACATGAGAGGAGATGGGTAAAGACAGTTGGAAATTAGTTGAAAATGCCATCTTTTCTTTTCCACACGCTGTGTCACCCCTGGCTACTACATGGCTCTCCCCTTGTGTCTGGCACTTGCATTATACTCCTCCTCTCCTCCCTTTTTCTGTCCAGAAGCATACTACTTCAGCTGCGCGTACTCCCTTTCTCCTTGCCATTCATATGATTCTCCCTCACTCTTCTCCTTTGGCCTCTCTTTTTTCCCCCTCCGATTAAAAGGCATGCGCTACTTTCAGCCCTGGCTATGTGGAGTGGACAGAGAGAGCAGAACAATGACTGCCTTTCAGTCTCACAGCCCAGCATCTGGGAGGGGGGCACTGGCTGCTAGTACTTTTCTCTACTGTCAATTCAAACAAGCTAATGCAGCTAGCGTATTATTGTCATGTCTAGTTACAACAGCAGACCTAATGAAGTGAAAACAACACTGTGTGATTGTTTGTTTATATTTATGTCAGTGGAAACTGGACAAAGAAGTGTTATATCTGTGTGTGTGTGTGTGTGTGTGTGTGTGTGTGTGTTTGTGTAAACAAGGCCCAAGAATCAGTTAGTCCTTTGACCTATTACTCTGCTTTTTCAAGACTGTGCCAATATAAACAAAAAGGAAGTCAATATAAACACAAAAGGCCATGTCCGCTACTAAAATATAATAAGCTGAAGGTCATAATATCATCTTAATCTAAAAGTAGTATTTTATATTTGCAAATTTGTCTTCTTGGGGATATAAAAGTCTGCAAATAAACCAAGAAGACTGTGTCAATACCAAAGGGAAAGAAGACCACACAATTGTACAATCCCACTGTGTTTCTCAGTCAGTCTGTAAAGACAAATTACCTCATGAGTCATTTACAACTGGCTACAACCCATCAATTAGGTCTTTATTCACAAGCTTGAGATGTGTTCTCTTCTGGGATCTATTCTCCACACTGCTGCCCAGCTAGAAAAACATCCAGTCACTCCCCTGCAGCACCCCAAGTTAAATAAGGAAAATGGCAGCGTATGGTCCGAAGCCAGCCTACCATGAACAGAATTATCTGTGGAAAATGTGTCTGGCGAAAAGCGGACAGTCTCAATCGTTCCCATCACATTTTCCAGTTAAAAAGTGAGTGGTGACAAAAGGGGAAAAAATAAATGAATGAAACCTATCAGCTGTGTTGGCCTTTGACTTGTGTAGTTTCTGTGAATACAATATGATTTTCATTGTAAATGAGTATGACATGGTCAAATAACTCAAAATAAAAAGAGCTGGATTATATCAATAAATATATTCAATTTCACTTCCACAGTACACTTGCATTGCTTTTGATGGAGATCAGAGGGCACGGAGGCTATCACACCTCTCTCAGTAGCGCCCCTTTCTGGTCAGGGGCAATAGATCAACCAAGTGTTACAACAGCTGCTTGCATGCCTCCATCTTAAAGAGAAGCCGAAGAAGGATATGGTGGCGCCATTTTCAGCTATAAATGAGGATCTATAATAAAAAATACTGAGGTTTCTTGGTTGGAACAACAGCATTGTTCTATGCTTACTTTACACATTTTAACCATAAATCCACTCAGGTTCACAGTAAGAATGCAGGTTTGGATTGTGATGACATAAAGTCACTTAGGGAGAAAAAAGTAAGAGCTAGGGGGGAAAAATCTAGAAGTTTGAACTTCTGAGTAAATAAAAGATAGTGAGTGCAGAGATAGTAAAGAAAATAGCCCATTAATAAACAAACACATGTATCTAGTAGAAAGGCAGCGAAACTTCTTTTTTAATTGTTTTCATGACAGAATACAAGTCTTGCATCAAGCTTTGCACATGTGGAAGTTGTATAAGTTGGTAAATACTTTATTGTTTC
>VUQH01035255.1:0-13435 GCA_015106775.1 Etroplus canarensis | reverse complement strand
CACACACACATGTACACACACACAATCTCATCACCACTCACTCCCGACAGGGCTGCTTGTGTCCGCTGCATAGCGCTTCCACAAGGGTCACGGCCAAGAGTCCTACCCCTCTTCCACTGCTCAGTGAAGAACAGCTGCTCTGCCAAGCACATTGACTAAGCATTGACTACTGCCTGCTGGGCTCATTTTCTATTTAATAGGGGAAAAAAATCTAATTTAAATGGAAAGCGCATTTACATGCCTGGTGAGAAAATACTAAATTTAAACCGAATAAAAGTATCATACAGTCGAACACTATCATTACAATTTGCTTTTTTTTTTTTAAGAGTCCTGTTTTTTTTGTTACTTTTATTCTCTCGATCTCTTTGTGTCCTCTCCACTTGCTGTCCCTGCAGCTCTGGTGGTTGTGCTTGCCAATGCCAGAGGCATAAAAAAATGACAGCGCAAGGGGCCATTAACAAGAACTAATCAGCCCTCTGACAGAGAGATGGAGGGAGACAAAGAGAGCTAGAGCAGAGGAGAGAGTGTAACACAGCTAGAGTTAGTCTGAATAAAAATTATGAGGAGGCTAGGAGCAACTAAACTGGGGTCAAAAATTTAAGGCAATGCACTTGCCCTTAAAAATGACATGTTTTCAAAATTTGTATTGCAGTAATATGATAATCATGGAAATTTCCCATTTGTTAAAGACAGGTGGATTTATAGACTAAAATCTTCCAGCTTCATGCATCTATGCCTTAGTATAAAATCAGTATTCACACTTGCGTACAGTACATGCAAGCACAGATTGACAATACATATATTCATGACCCACTAGTCTATGACATGACAAGTCAGAAAGATGTGATTATTGTAGTTTCTAGGAATGTGAAGAAGAGAAAGCAAGCCCTTTATGACCTTATGGTTCATTTGGTACTTTACATGCATGCACACACACAGATACAGAGACAAAGACGAACCCATCATGACTGCAACAAAAGCAAGCCAAAAACCAGCAACAACACTACTCCATATAGGTCTAAGGCAGCTTGTTAGAAAAATCACTTAGTTGAGCTATAAATTATGCAGCAAAATACAAATCACCTTGAGCAATTTGCATGACCACAACCACATCAAACTGTTTATGTTAATAACACCTTCCACTTCAAGGAGAGTTCTTGCTACTACTTTGTCTGTTGCAAGCCAACTTTCTGCTTCGTTATTTCTCTCCGTATGTGTGTGACCTCTCCCTGAGCTCCTCTCAGAGTGTGCCTGACCTCTGCGTGTCTTTCTCCACCATCAACCGTGGAGGGACTCCGAAAATATCTAATTGTATTCATTCATTTTCTGCGCCTGGCAAGAAGAGACAGAAGGAGAGAGGGAGGAGGGAGCGAGAAAGAGACGGAAAGAACCAGAGAGCAGAGAGGCAACACGGGATCAAGGCAAGGAGGGATATGGGGAAGAAGAAAGGACGGAGGGGGAGAATGGAAGAGAAGGCCATCTCTTCGGTATTACAGCTGAGACATCATTAGAGCCACTGTCTGTCCCCTTATTAGAATAAATGCTCACAAGCAAAGACAGTAAGATAGCAGAGGGCAGAATCCACAGAGAGAAATGTCCTTTCAAACTAAAGGAACTCTTTCTCTAAACGCCCTCTGAAAATAAGTTTTTAATGGCCAAGATGATCAAATTCTAAACTGTTATGAGAAAATATCAAAGAAAACCAAGAGCTAACCAATAAATAAAATAAAAGAGAAAGTTTACATGTGCCACAGGGAGACAGATAAGATGATAAAGGTGTTATCCAGAATAATAACGCAGTTAGCAAGTTTCTGGTCTCATGCTGCGGCTGTGAGACACAACGGTGGAATGAAGCCAACAAACCAGCAAAGAAACCTCCCTCAGCCTCTAACCAAAGAGGAGCAACACAAACACCCAGCAGAAATTACTGCGATACGGCTAGCACAAATAGCTCTAAACTAAAAGCATACCACACTAATGTAAAATTTGCCTATAATTCTGAATGAAAAATTATTAAAGAAATTGTAGACTTTGTAGAATTGTAGAAAAACTGACAAAGTTTAATTTCAAACAAAGGTTTCTATCTAAGATTCCCCATTTGATATTACTGACAGCATGAGCAGTAAGCAAGTCTACAGCACTGTGCTTTGTATACCAGAGACTTGAACAAAAGAATAACTGTGTGTTCAAAGTTCGAGCCCTTTTACTTTTTTCATTTACGTGTACTTCAGAATTTCTCAAATCATTTATCATGACATGGCACCTGAAATAATCAATGAATGTTTACGTTCTTGTGGAAAGTTTCGAACTTATTGAAGTCAGAGAGAAAGAGATGCAGCAAAGTTTATGTATAAAACTGCTTCAGTTGGTATTTCCATATAGAAGCTTTCTCCAGAAGAATTATTTCTGTGCATTTCAGGTGATTAAGTAAGCAAGCAGAGCGTAACATATTGCACACACTGATGTGAAACATCCAATTTGGATACAATAAATTAAAAGCAAAACAGATTTTATGACAAAAATCCAACTCAAACTACAGCTTTAGTGTGATGGATCATCTAGCTTGGGCAATTTTTAAGTCTGCGGAAGCTACATTTTCATACGGCGCGAAAAAGAATGGTAACAAATGACTTTTTCTGTAAGTAGTTAAACAAGCCCTAAATGACTGTGGGCAGATACCAGCAACTAAGAATGTGAAGTGATTCAAACGTGGAAAAAAAAACACTGAAATTACCTCTTAAGTTACCTTTAAACAATATCGCTAATGAATTACATTATGATTAATTTACTGGCATCATAAAGTAACGTGCAAATGAGCCTGTTTGTGTGCAGAGACTGTAAATTCTTTCAGTGTGACTGTGAAGCCTCAGAACAAAGGCAGACGCACACAACTTTCATTACAGTGCCACACCAGCTTTCTACAGTAATGAATGAGGAAAGGGACTCAATATTTATTAACTGAGTCATCAATAAGACAAGTTTGCCATCTCTACCTCTCAACGTTTCTTCTCTGCTTTTAGCTTCACCTTTCTGGCTTCATGCCTCAGACCTGCAGGGGTGAGAGTCAAGCAAACTGTGTTTGGAGTAAGTAGAACAGAGTGACTGGTGTTAGCATGAAAACCTGTTTCCTTTCCTCAGGCAAGTAAGAGCTTCAGAAACAGATGAGGTGCAGGAAACTATCTATTTCTCTGATTTTTCAGAGGACTCAAAAAATACTAAAAGGCACTGCATAATCTTGTTTCCGCCCTCTTCCTTCCTTTTTCAGTGCTCCTATGTCAGATAAAAGATCAAAAGTATATTTACTTACATTTCCTTTTTTTAAACAACACTTTACTTTTTCTTTACTGAAAATGAGAAAACTTGTCAGCACATCTGGAAGATATCAACTTAAGAGAGCGGCAAGTCGAGTCAAAACTGTGTTTTTGAAAAAAAAAAAAGTGCAGTCTAATGAAAGTGTGTCTATCAACAGCAGAAATCAAAATTTAACTCAAAATTGTGTTTGCCTCTACTGAAGAAAGCGCTCCACAAATAAACAGCCAGGGTAAGCTGAAATGGGGACCAAGACCACAGCAGTCACGGTCTATGGTATATCAGGCCGGGAATCTACACACCCTGCTAGACTGGCCCCGACTTAAGGAGAAAGCTTACAGTCAACCCGCCGTCTCTACCCCTGACCGCTAATTGTTTCAAGCAATAAATCGTGTTTTCCCTAACTTTCAAACTGAATGTAAATAGTTGTGCAACAAATTCAGCATGTGCTATTAATGACTTTGCGCTGAGGATTTTATTCAACAAATACTAAATGCCATTGGCAGCTGAGTGAAATGGCTCTGTAAACTCCACCAGCAGCATTTAGACTTAATAGGCCAGAGACAAGGCTGTACAGTTTAACTCAGTAAGGGACTTTTAGTGGGAAATGCTGTCTCAACAAATGTGTACAGTGTACACTGAGGTTGACTCAAAGCTGCCTGAGCAGAGAAGTTTTGGACTTGAGGACTGTAGCAACTTAACTTTGCTGAAGTTCTCTCGTGTGGCTGATCCAAGTCCTTGTTTACAAATACATTTTTGTTGACTCTTTTTATGCTGAACACATAACTGTCTTCATTTTGATGAAATGAAAAGCGAAAAGCACTTATTTTTAGTTCTACAACTTTTGACCATAGTTGAATTAACACTTTAATGTTTCTGAGACATTTGAACAACATGGTGGGACTCTGTACTGCACTGTAACATTAATCCTCACCACCCCAAAAAATAGGCCAAAATTATCTGTTTATTTAAACTGAGGAAAACTTTGTCCATTTCAGAATAAAGAAGCAGCATGCTATTTAAAAAATATAATTATTGGTTTCCATACAAAACAGCCAATTAGATCCTTCACACATTAGATAAATCATTTGCATTCTTAGGTGTAATTCATTATTTGATCTCTATAAGCTTGATAAACACCCTGCCTAATTTCAGTACTTTATTTAGTGTACAGCAGTGTGCTTCAATGTACTGTGTATGTGTGTGTTTATATATATATATATATATATATATATATATATATATACATACACACACACACACACACACACATATACACACTGTATTATATAGACTGTAAAATTGATAAAATTCTTCTTAATTTTACAGCAGAAAAAACTCCTCCCTGAAAGAGCTTTGAGCCATTTTAAGAATTAGTGACTAAAAGAATAAAAACTTTAGCCATTAAAAGTTAGAAACTCTAACAAACTTACAAAAAGCTCAAACACTACCATCATATTCCACTTGGGATTTAGACTACCTTGTGTTTTTATTACTCAAAAGTGAGTTTGTCATTTTCTGTCAGTTTTCTGCTGTGGTGCCTCAGTAATGAAGCACTCCTTTTGGTACTTCTGGATGTGTTAATCTCCTGTGTGCGACTAAATTACATTAAGATAACTGTACGGAAAAGGGTTCTTCAATAACTGATGTATATATATTCTCTTACGGGCCACATTTACTATGTCAGGTTTTTATGTTTGTGACGAAGTCACGATAAATACCCCAATATGCACAGACGACACACAGAAGCTCTCCTCCTCAGCACACAGGTCAGAGACATTTGGCTTCTTTATGCCGTTACGCATGACTACAACTGGAGTTTTCCGAATTAAGCCAATGCACGCAGTCTAAAGTGAGGACATTAATGACCACATTTTGTAGGTACATGGGCTTTTAACATTTGTGCTGAGACTAATAAGATACAGGCGTTAATGGCTCCAGTGGGGTCGTGTCAAGCACAGCTTGAGCCCACCAAATAGTGAAGGAACACAAGATAATGATCTTGGTTGTTTGGCACTGTCCCGCTACCTACAAGTAGGTAAATACAATATAGTTGAGTTCGTTATCTGAACAATGCAACACCAGACTTTACAGCGTATGTCCAGGCCTCGTTACGCACGGCTTTAATCTACCGTTTCTCTGGAGGCGAGCTGTTCTGAGAAGCCCAAGTAGACAGCGGGGGTTTATTTTTCCTATTCCTGGTTGTAGTATTTACCTACATTGACTGGCATTGTGCCCTCACTGCGGAGAGCAAACACGGATGTGGTCCAGCAAACCTGCAAACCCTGCCGTTCGTACGCAAGAGGAGGACCACCGCCGCCTCTACGCGGTCAACCTGCCCGGTGTGAGGCCACTTACTTGCTGTTGGTTCGATTCCAGAAGACGGCGTAGCGATCGGCCACCACTTTGGAGCTAGGCTCCTGGCTAAATACACACATCAGCAGCACCAGGCAAACGAAGACGACCATTTCCATTTGCAGCATCACTACAGCAAAACTTCGGCACGTATTCCTCTTCAGCGTGGGTCAGTCAGTCAAGTTGCTCGGGCGCTTCAACCGGGACAGGTGAGGAGTCTTCACTCACATGTGGCCGCGTGTTTTCCGGCGCAGTTTCGGGAATACTAAGCGCACAGAAAACGAAGGGAAACCCAGAACTGTGACCATTAAAGACACTTGAAATGACACTTGTTCAAGCTGAAGTTACAATAACCAGCGCGCTTCTCTCTGACGCAGCGGGGAAGTCCAGATGAACCATGAGCTTTATTTTGGTCAAGGTTGTCAACTCTAACAAATCCGTGTCAGGGCGACAGAATATCTCTCCATCTACTGCGCGAACAGCGAGATCAGCGAACAGGCACGAATGCGCAGCGCGACGGGCAGCGGTGTATTCGTGTTCCCCTCTGCAGGGAGCGGGATGGAAGCGTGTGTCAGGGCGAATGACAACTGCTGAACATTTATTCTTACTCCAAACCGAAGGCGCAGGGGATTAGTGAGCCCTAGATATGATGGAGGACCCAAAAAAAAAAAAAGAGAGAGAGGAGAGAGAGAGAGGAGGGGGGGATCAATGTGTCCAATGACGCTGTGAGGCGCACGTCAGATGTCCGCGTTTTCCAGGCAACTTTTTAAAGCCATACAGTTAGCCGGCCACTCAGGGATGAAAGGGGACGCCGGGCTCGGTCTCTCGTCTCCGGCGCAAAAGAGGGACGTTATCCTTTCTCGGGGATTCACCGGGCCGAGGCGGGGAGGAGTCCTGCTCGGTGCCGGGAGAGGACAGCCTCGCGTTTTCTCGTGCGCTCTCTGTCCGTGGAGACGTTTTGTTTATGTCCGCGTGCCGAACTCTCCTCCTCCTCCTCATACATGAGCCATTGCGCGACGTGCAGGGATGAAGAAAACACCGCGTCTTCCCATGGAGCGCGCCGTGGAAGTCTCCGTCTTTTCGTGCGTTTGGGTTTGAGACGCCGGAACGCGCAGGAAGGTGAGCGAAACGGGCAGGCAGCTGGAAGCGCCGAGTGAGAGAGCGGGGGATGGTCCCATTGGTTTGAAACGATTCGAATGGGCGTCGCTCGAACAAAGCCAAGCCCCTCCCCTCCCCACCACCACCTAAAACCGAGCTAATTCAATTACCGAAAGGTAGAGCTGTAAGGGGACGTTGAAAGAGGCGCACGCAGCTGGGACAGTGGCCGCCTTTAGATACTCCACTGTCAGCTGGGCTTGATAGGTGCGCTCGGCGCTATTTAATTACACGCAAACGGAGGCAGCGGACCACAGAAGCCCACGACCTACAGTTACACTCTCATTTCAGTTCACCTCACTTTATTTTTCTCTAATAACAAGAGGAAGCCTGTAATGAGATAACACACAGGACTTCAGCGTAGTACTTCTTACGGATGTGAGCATATATTGGGTTTTGCAAGAGAAAGGATAGTTCCTCACAGCTTATTCATTATTTTACATATCTAATACTCCTGCTGAATGGAATTGTAATCACTTCAGCTCCACAGAAGTCAGATGTGCAGAGGAGGAGGGCGGTGACACCTCCCAGCCCTGTGTGTGTGTGCAGTGTAACGCTGAGGGACGACGGCCTTGCTTCGGCCGGTAACGGGGCAGCCTGTTGCGGGCAGCGGGCTGAAGTGGTCCGAGGCGCCACTCCAGCGCCCAGACGCCCCGCAGCGGCGAGTAGCTGACTCAGCCAAGGACAAATTCAAGCTCCAGCGCGCCAGGGGAAGCGCGTCTGTCGTCGATTTAATCAGACAAATGCTCACAAGGAGGATTTATGAAACTCTAGAAAATAAGCTGTAGGCCTAAACTCAGATGGGACATCCGTAGCGAAAATAACTGTAACATGAACGCAACACGCAAGAGTGACGGGGTGAAGTGAGTCAAATGGCCATTTGGAATGATTTTAAATAATCATATTAAAAACATATAAACAGCTTTAGGTATATTATATGTAAAATAATTTGCACATATTTTACATGTGTATGTGCATTTCAAAAAGCAAATATGGGTTTAAAATTGAGATTGCAGGTAGTAAAAGTAAGGGGGAAAAAAGCAAAAGCAGACAATTGTAAATTTGATTTAATTTAAAATTTTTAAAAAATCCAAAATAAAATGTATTTAAATATGTGTACAACTTGAAAGCTAATTGATAATTATAAAGAAGATTCTAAAGCTTATGGCTACTCTCTCTCTCTCTCTCTCTCTCTCACTCTCTCTCTTAACTGAAATGTGACTGTCAGCAAATAGGTAATATAGTATAAATGAATATAAAAATGATTTAGTGCATTGACTGGTGTATCAATATGTTTATTTTAAAGTCAAGAAAACCATATGCAGTTCATTCCAAACTATTAAAATGCCTACTTTGTGTGAATGCAACAGGTGCTGTGTGCTTTCTAGAAGGCAGGAGGGGGGAAAAGGAGAGGAAAGACAGGAGGAGGGAGGAAAGAGGGCAGTTAATATTTTAAGATAATTCTCTTGACCTCTTTGCTTGGAAATTGTAAACTAAGGACCATTCACTTACGTCTATCAGCACAAACACACACTGAGAAAAGGCCATTCACTCTGTA
This sequence comes from Etroplus canarensis, assembly GCA_015106775.1. NCBI lineage: Eukaryota > Metazoa > Chordata > Actinopteri > Cichliformes > Cichlidae > Etroplus > Etroplus canarensis. The sequence goes on along the minus strand of VUQH01035255.1, from coordinate 5,058 downwards.
ACCACACACACACAAACATCAGCACCAGACAATCCCGGGCAAGTGTTATGACATACTCACTTTTTCTCAAGCCTTTTTTTTTTCTTTGCAATACACACACATTAAGAGAGGACACTATCAGCTACTAGGGAAGGAGGGGTGGGGAGGTCAGCCTGGAGGTCGCTGAACATGACTGTTTTCACACCCACTTTACAACCATGACTGCATTCCTCTCCTGCTGTGTCTCGTCTCTCTCACACACACACACACACGCTCTCGCATACAAGAAAAACTTGATAACAAGCATGTATGACTGACTGGTGCACACAGCGTATACCCCCAGCTGCTTTCATTTTCTCTGGCATAGGAACAGAGCTATCTCTCCCCATCCCCTTCTTAACCTCCTGTCACCATCATAGTGGGCTGCGTTGATTACTTCTCACGCAGGCCCATTTTCTCCCTCACCTCTATCCACATGTTCCCGCAGAGTGGTGCAAACATAGCTTGAACTCTATTTTCAAAAAGCGGGGTTCATTTTTCTATTTGATTGATTAGTGTGGAGGAAAACAATACCATCATGGACTACCAGTGACCAGGTGATGCATTTGGGTTTTTTTAATGGAGGAAAGTTTGTGTGCCCAAATTTTTCTCCCTTTTTCTGCCTCTTATATCGCATTCCATTTCCTTATTATTCACCCCCCTAGATTGTGTGCATTCACATCTTATGCACACAGAGTAGAGTGTCTTCTAATTTTACTGCAGAGCCATGGCATTTTCACTAAAAAAAAAAGCTATTTTAACTTTAAGGTTTTATCGGCCAATTCAATTTTGTACATGATTCTGGTAATGCCTTTTTGATAACGGATAACTGGTTTCATCAAGAGCTTCACTTTGATATATATTAGTAATTCTCACCAAAATGACAAGTGTCTGGCTATAAGCCAGAGATTTTCTTCCTCTCACATACAGTAATCTGTACATTCACCCAGCCGGGTTCACAGCAGGGTGAAATGGGAAGGTTGACTGGCTAGGTGGGTGATTGATACCTATTTTAATGTAACTGTTCTTTTGCCACCAGGACAATTATAGAGAAACAAGACTCATGAGAAGGAGGTGAGAATGCAGCGCTGTGTGTTTAGTGTCAACATGGCAGGTCAGGCATGCCAACAAGCAATTACAGACATGAAAAGCAAGACGGAGCCTGTGTATGAGTTCTCTTAAAAACATGTGTCAATTAGGAGCAAAAATTGTCTGGCAGAGCATTAATTAAAACTGTCTGTATAATCTATTCACATTTTCCGAACTGGGATCTATTGCATCCTCTATTAGATGTAGATATCATTAATCTTTTATGCCCTAAAATTAAAAGAGGTATAACCCTAAACCACCAAACAGATACAGTGAAAGTGGCTGCTTTTCACCACAGAATGCCTCAGGAAACCACTCCTACCTGTGGCCATCAAACTCTGTGACGCTTTAATTAGTTCTTTCCATCGCCCTATCTTGTACATATTGTTTATAATGTTTAACATTGGAGTTGTTTATGTTACATATTGTGTTTTATACTTACATGTTTATATATTTTAATCTTCATTTTTCTGCATTTCAGATTTATTTATTTATTTATAACTGATCATCTGAAACAAATGCAATTTCCCCCCATGGGATTAATAAAGTATTCTGATTCTGATTTCTGGTATACAAATTTGATTTTCATACAATAAAGCCAAAAAACAAACATTAAAAACATTAACTCATCTCTGAGGACACCTTAATCATCCTTCCCTATCATCAAATTATTCTCACACTTTTACACTACATAACTATGCATTACAGTACATGTCAATGTTATGCCTGTTTACAAAGATACAAAGCAGTATTGGGATACAGTAGATCAAGCAGTGTACTGAAGATCTGTGTAATGATCTATTCAGAGAGTGCTGCCTCATATCTCATTGATATACAGCTCACACATCCATAAATATGATGCTTTCTCACAAGCCCAGGCAATGGGATCCTTGTCAGTTAGCATTACTGGGAGCACTGTGCATGTACTGTGCCCTGTAACCCCATTCACACTATCATATGCGTCAAACTGCAAACACAGATTAGGTTGGGTTACATGTGAAAAGAAAATAGGATTTGGACCCCTTCGGAGCACAGATGAAAAAATTCATGTCTATCTCAGCAGATAATAATCTCAATTTTCTTTCACAAGGTATCTTCTACAAAGTGGAAAAAAGCACTTAGCAGTGTATATTCATGATCTCATAATGAGGAAGACTTTTTGACAAGCCATCTAATGCCATTTGTTGCATCTGAAAAAACAGATCTTTCCATCAGATCATAAAACAAGTGTAGCATTCCAAACTATCAGGTGCATGTCCTTTATTTCAAAAACAACATATTAAGCTTTCTCGTTATATCTCTGCTCATTGAAAATATTACCTCTCTCCTCTGTCTCACTCTCTCTTTATTCTCCACCACCCCCCCTTCTTAGGATGCATATTAGATTAAAGATTTTATTGTCACACTCAATGCACTTAGAGTGTTGGCAAACTGAATCGCAAGGAGACAGCATGTCATAGAAGAGACACCTTGGGTTGACTAAGTCATGACGAGCCAGCACAAATCGATGAGATGGACTAATCGGATGTATCTGCTGGGACGAGCACTGCCCTGAATCCAAATGATGGACAACAGATGGGGACTGATGTTGCCATTAGTACTCAATCAGTGCAGTAAGCAGTGCAATGTAAGGACAAGGGCTTCCTATTCAGTAAGGAATCAGCTTTTCAATAGGGACAGCCAAGGTCTCTCTATTCATAGAGGGAAAACAGGAGTCTGCGTTGGAGATGCCTTGTCTGCATTTGTGCTGGTGCAAAGAAAAAGAAATCAAGATGAAGAAAGAAAAACATTTTTGTTTATGAAAACTTCCTGTGTGTGTAGACATATTTAGGAAGAGCTATGTCCACACAAGGACAGAAAATGTTGTTGTCAAACGACTGAGATCAGTGTTTCTGATTTTCTTGGAAAATACCACAGCTATGATTAAAAGAAACCAACACAGACTACATGTAGAAAGCAGAATGTCAAATGTGACCGTTAGTGTTAGAGTTAGACATTTTGAAACAAGAAACTATGAAACTCTCTAAAGTGTAATAATAATAATAATAATAATAATAATAATAATAATAAAGCACTTTATATCTGTTGCACCTTTCTATGGTGTAATAGATACCACCTTCCTAAAGTTGCTTTTTACTACTTGCCTCATTCACCCATTCATACAGAGCTTAATTCTATACTTTAAGTGTATGTTACCTATCACACACATATTCGCACTCTGATGGATGCATCAGGAGGAATTTAGGGTTGACTGTCTTGCTTAAGGATGCTTTGGCATGTAGACTGAAAGAGCTGAGGATCAAACCACCAGTCTTTCAGTTGAAAAACAACCCGCTCTACATCCTGAGCCACAACTGCCCCAAGTGGAAGAAATTAAAACAAATGTGATTAATAACAAAGTGCAACAGTAAAATATTAAAAGATATCATAAAACATTATACAAAAGCCAGTCTATACATGTGGGGTTTTAATATTTACTCTTTTTTTAACTGAGCTGATGAGCTAAAACAGTAAAAGCAGGGTCACCCTTCGTTTTAAGGCTTTGACCATAGAACCAAATAGCAATTGATTCAAAGGGTCGGGTCTGAATAAGGTGTTAAGAGCTCCAAGACATAAAGTGGAGCCATAATATGTAGAAATTAGTCTGTAAAATTTTATATTTAATGTTAAGTTATGCAGGGGTGAGGGCTAAAATTTGTGTTTAAAGGTTCACTGTGTTAAATAAATATTTGTGGGGAATCTGTGTATTCACTCGCTTACTGAGTGTTAAATGTTAAGTTCAACCAGTACTGCCAACAGCCATCAGTAAGCTTAACTTAGCACAAATACTGAAAACAACAGGGGGAAAAGAGCCTGTTATCTTTCTGTTGAAGAAAATAAGCCTACCAGTACCTTTAAAGTTCAACAAAAGAGACATAAAGTATATTCTGTTTGTTTAATCTCTACAAAAATAAAAATAAATTAAAAACATACACACTAAATTTGGGGTTTTGGGGGGATTATAGACCATGTGGTTTCTAGATTAGATTATTATGGTTATGCCAGTCAGGCAGATTTTGTTTTGTTTTGTTTTTGGACAGAGCCAGGCTAGCTGTTTCTCTTTAAAGCTAAGGTAAGTTAGTCAGGTGCTGGTATACTAACTGTACTAAAAGATAAAAAACTTCATACCAAAATTTCTGGAAGAAAGTGAAGGTGAAATGATTACCCATTAAAATGACATCTCTAATGACTCTCAGTAAAAAAATTCCTTTGCCCTAATATCTGTTAGAGGTCCTCCCAAGTACAGAGCAAGAACAAACACCCTGATACACAAAACTGTGTACAAAAATATATGTCACAGAGAGAATTTCTCTCTCGAAGCCTTGTTTCTTATCTTAAATAAATATTCCAGAAAAGCACTTTCTTGGATGAATGAGAATGTCCACAGTTTCTTGAGGGGTTTGGGACACACCATCAGCTGATAAAGAATTAATCAGAACATTCTTCATTTTTCAGTTGGACATTATCAGCCAACACTAGTGTGAAAACAGCTGTTTTATGTCTGACCTACTCCCAGTTTTTCAGCAGCTTTACAGCAATGCTGTCTGTTTTGTTTTTCCTCCCATTCCCTCTGCAGAAAAAATGAACAAAGGCTTGCTCCCATGCACAGAAGGAAACCACAAACAGTCCCCCATTCCAGAAGTTTAAACATTTATTTGGCCTGCAACAGAGCAGTTTGTTTCTTTATGCTTCTTAATGCATTTTGTTTTCAATATTTGATCACATGCATAATACTGATCTCACCTTCAGCTATGTGTTGCTTGTTCTACAACACTGACAAATTAAACTCTTGTGTGTGCATATGTACAGCAAGTATGTTTACTTGTGTGAACTCCTCTGTGTTTTAGAGGCGTGTATGTGTGTGTGTGTGTGTGTATGTGTGCTAGCAAGCGAGCGAAGGGAATAGGTTTG
>VUQH01035254.1:11703-31337 GCA_015106775.1 Etroplus canarensis | reverse complement strand
GCAACTCAAATTCAGAAATGTTTATTGTGTAGTAAGTTGTGTAAATGTGTAAGTGTGTAAATCCTGGCCAGGCTATATTTACTGATTAGATGAGGTTATGTCCTGCTCAGCAGTTACTGTTGTGCATCTGATTGCAATGTTATTTTTCTACTGAATTACAGTAATCTCTGTAGTTAACACAGTAAAAACACATCATTACATCTTTAATTGTTCCATCTGCTTCTCTCCCAGAAGCCATGCCTTCTTACAAAATGCAGACCATACTGTCCACTTCTGCACATATCCCAAAACATGCATGCAGATACAGCTGCATTATTCAAAATGGCGGAAAACTGGAAGTGAGTCATCACGTACCTTCTCTATAGTTTAAATACAGGTGAGTGTGTGTGGTGTCTGCCCATCTCTGTTAGCCCTGTGATAGTCCAGGGTGTAGCCTGCCTGTCACCCACTGACAGCTGGCATACACTAGCCCACCTGTGACCATAATTTAGATAATTTATTCAGAAAATGGATGGATGGAACAATGTTTGTGCTCATAAAAGTGGAAAATGTGGGTGGATTGGTAAATAATCAAACCACAAACAATCTAAAAAAAAGAGTAAAGTGCAAACTGACTTTTTACACATGTAAAAGCACAGATGTACTGTGTGCCATAATGTATTCTAAATCTGTCCTAATGGTACTAAACAGGTGGGACACATCCCCTTTGTGTGTTGTTATTATGCCATTATCATTCGTGTACAAATGCATGCTAACTGAATAAACACAGTCAAATCCCAAATACATGCTACACAAAGCTGATTTGGGAAAAGCCACCTGGCTAGGGACTTACCGGATTTCCAAAATTACATGGCAATTGTATTGGCACTGGGGTGTAAATAATCAAACAATGTGATGTGAATACAGTCAGTGCACCAGTTGGGCAACACCATGTAAGGAAAAGGTGACTTGTGAATTTAAGCCAAGAGGAGGTCAAAGGGTATTGGCCCCCAGGGGATGCAGTTACCCGTGGTTACCAATCATTCCCCTTAGCAATAGGGATTTGAATGAGGTGGGGCTGAGTTCCAGCAGGACAATGCTGTGTTATAATGCGAATGAAGAGCGAGGGTGGAGTCACAGAGGTGCATGCTGTTTGGCAGCTGGTGGGGGATGGGAGGAGCAAGGAGCAGAGGCAGAGAGAGGTTGTTATAACAGATCTCAATGCTATTGTATAGCAGACCCCACCTCAGGACAACAGGTAAGAAATATGACTAACACATGGTTTAAATTGTGTTAAACAGATGAGGTTTTAATGAGTCATTGGCAAAAAACAAACAAACAAAAAACTGGATTTAGAATTTTTCTTTGGAAAATGGTCTTTGGAGACAGTACATACGTACATATGTTAATGCACTCGTTTATTCTTACTCCCTTGAACAACCAACTGTATGCATGTGTGTCTGTGTGCATCTTGTGTTTGTGCTGGGGTGTGCAGAGCTAATTAACCAGTATAATCACTAATGATGGAAAATGTTATGGTGAGCAAAAATAAGGGAAAGTCACAACCACACTCCTTAGAGGGCAGTTGTTCTTGGCAACTGGCTGGCACAACAAAGTAGGGATGGTGACAAAACGGATATTAGTGACAGAAAAGTGCACATGCTGTGAAATTTTTCAGTAGATTGTTAAAATGCAGTACAGCAAATAGTAATACGTTCTTAAGGCCCTGATGATTTGTGTGTACAATTATATTATACTGTCATCTTGTTTTGAGCATTTGTTTTGTTGTGGTAAAAATAAATGTAGTGCTTGTGTTAGATAGCTACTACTGCATGTGTTTGTCCTCACTTTGTTGCTTTAATATAAATATAGTCAGTGCAGACTAGCCTTTTATTGTCTAAAACACAATGCACACATATTTTGGTGCCCATGCCATTCAAATTTGCTTTTCTTCCATTTAGAGAGTGGGACATTTACTTTATTGGGTTAGTACTGGGTTTTAGTTCTGATGTCTCATTACCCATTTTTTTGTAAAAGTGATATCTATTATTTGGTCTTTCTACCTTCAAAGAAACCTCCTTACTAAGAACCTTTTCACTAACTGTCCACAAACCAGCAGACAGCTTACATTTTTTTGACAAAAAGTACTATAGTGAAAAATGCATAAGAAACAGCCAGTGACACAGACACACTAGTGCCCTTTTCAAGATTCTTCTAGAGTTCTCATTTTCATTTTTGATTTCCAAGGGAAAGGCAATTCATATGGGAGCAAAAATCATCATTCTTTTAGACCAAGAAACATTTTGCTGTCTTTTGATCTGGCCCACTTAAACAGGTCTTACATAGGAGTAACTTTTACCATGTGTCCCACATTGACTATTCATACTGAGTAAGCCTCAGAAAGATCAATAAGCGCCTTGACTGGTCATTTGCACTGGTATCAACACACATGTGCAGCACCTATGTGGAGATGACCTTGATTTAACTATCGATTCTTTGTCTGGCATTTGTCTCCCATTAGGTCTATGTGCAGGTGGTATACTTAAAAGGCCCTGCTCTTTGTGTTTACTGTTAAAAAACGGAGCCCGAGCAATATATTGAACCCACTGTTGTGAATTTGAAGCCAAAATTGTGCTAAGTAAGCAGCAAAGTGTTCTTTGGACTGTGGACAAAGTAAAACAGTGAATGACTTACTCATTTACAGGCATATATTGGATTGTTACAATGTGTTTGTTTGGGTATGGGTCTGTTTGATAAAGGGAATCTATTATGCAGATTTGTTATTTGATGAACTGTGTTATCAGTTTTTCTGCTCTTCTGAAACACAAACACACCATTGTACAGCATTTCTTTTAAAAGCTTATAATCATACCAGCTTTTGACTTTTATCATTTTCTTCTATTACTGTTGAAGGCTCTTTTTGTGAGTCTGGATTACCTGTTTGAGTGATGTCAGTCTAAAGCTGTGCCCCTGTTTGTCTCTGTCACATAGGATAAAACCCACAACAATGCATGGCTTGTAAGCCACCAACCATGGCTCAAAGGAAGAGGCCAGGGACCAGTGGAGGAAACAGTATGGCTGCTCCAGGCCCGGCCTCCTGTCCTACCCCTCATCCTACAGAGTCATGTGATCTGAAAGCACTCCCAGCCCGGCAACGCCCACATCGCTACCCTAAAGAGTCACATGACCTGAAACCCCACCCTCATTCATGTAAGGCACAATATTTTTCTCCCAAGTCTCAAGCTGTGGGTCACAATCATCCAGAAGCGAATACAGATGCAGAGGTGGAAGTGAAGCGGTATAGCAACCAAGAACCAGATGCAGAAATTCAGGATCAACATCCAGCAACACCATCCACGCCAGAACATAACCATGACCAAGATGACCATAACCAGGCAGACTTCCACGGTGGTGCTGACAGCCTGGATGATGACTCCAGCTCTGACTATATCAACAACACCTCAGATGATGATGACTATGATGATGGTAAATGTGACCATGGTCATCATAACGCATATCTTTAAGTTAACTTTCATAGTCATAATATTAGCATTATTAGTTATGTCTATGGTTATAATTTCTAGCAAGCTTTATTTTATAGTTTTAAGGGGCAGTCTTTGCAGCATTGACTTATTTTGTTTCTTTTTAATTTGATCTAAATAGCAACGTAAACACCACAACTAACATTTTGTAGGCACCAAATTCATTCCAGTTGTTGAGCAGTGGTTGGATGGAAATTGCTATCCCTTGAGCAATGCTGATAATATTGCCACTCTGCCCAGGACAAGCTTAGAAACCATGCCTACCCATGCAAAGTAGTTGTTTGTGATTGAGAACTCCGTAAGCTTAATAGACAGTCACGTATAACTTAAAGATTCTTCAGTAATAATTATATTATTAAAGAAATCAGAGGTGTAACAAAGATCATTTTGTGTGACTATAAAACCCCTCCAGGATTGGCAGAGGAGGATGAAGGTGTTACTTACTACATTCGCTACTGCCCAGAGGACGACAGCTACCTGGAAGGCATGGACTGTAGCAGCCAGGGAGACTGCAGCCATAGCCACAGCCAGGGGGACTGCGCCAGCTCCATGCAGCTGGGTGGGTCCCACACTGATGAATGCCAGGAGACTGTGGAAGGGTGGGCTGAGGAGGAGGGAGGGGAGGTGAGAGAGGAAGAATGGGCAGAAGATGAGGAAAGGGAAGGAGCAGTGAGGGAAGAGTGGAGAGAAGAGGAAGAAGAGGTAAGGGAAGAGTGGAGAGAGGGAGATGAGGAGGCACAAGAGGAGTGGAGAGAGGAGTGCCAGATGAGACAGGAGCAATGGGCAGGACGAGAGAGGCACCGGGTGGAGGAGTGGGGTGAAGGAGAGGGAGAGGTGCGCTGTGAGGTGGTGGAGCAAGACCCCGATGAACAGATATACAATGGACGACCAGAGCCCATCCTGGACCATCACCATCACCATCATCACCACCACCAGTCTGCCATGCCAGAAACCTCTCACAGTCGTCGGGCTGACAGAGAAGAAGAGGAGGAGGCAGAAAGTGAGGACTACTGCCCTAATGAGGAAGAAGATGAGGAAGGTGACGAAGAAGAGAGACATGGAAGAGCCTACACTGGAGACTACTATGCCCCTGAAGACAATGGGAACTCAGTGCGCACTTCTCCCTACCGTAGCCGTAAAGTGCTGGTTGTAGAGGGGGAAACGGGGGAGGAGGCGGAGGAGGATATTGATCAAATTGTTGCTGAGATTAAGATGAGTATGAGCATGGGGAGTTTAAGCAGTGGCACTGACCAAAGCCCAGAGGAGCTGGCACAAGACCTCGCACCAAGTGACTACCCTCATGTCAAGCCAGATGCAACCCCCTACCCTCCAGCTCACCACCGTCATGACAGCAGGCCCAAGTCCCTGAACCTCCCCTCCATGCACCACAACAATCCTGATCTACAGAGGAGTCTCAAGGTGCATCCCCGCTCCCCTGATGACAGGCAGAGGTGGCCCCAAGAGCAGGTGAGCTTGATTTTGAAGCAGCTTATGAGCATTGCTATTGTTTCACGTTTAATCCCTAAATTGAGTGAGACCTGCCTTAAAGCCCCCTGCTTGAAAGTAAGTTATTGAATAGGACTGCTGAAAAACTAAAGGGATGAGCTATGCATTAATAGACTACACTGTGATTTAATTATATGGCTTGAAGTAAATGTGTTTACATTGTTTCATTCACTTTTTACATACAGTGCAGCAACATTACAAAGGTTTGGCTTCTTTGTAGCTAGTTACATTCAGAAATAGGGAAAGTCAGTTTCTTTTCCTACAGGTACCATCTACATACATGTATCCCCTAGAGATAATTATTGTCCCTCAAGGTGAACTATGTGTACAGTCTTCATGGCCAAAAAAGTGCATATCGGTTCCCAAGCTATAAAAGCTTCTTATTTGCCATATTAGCATTTTAAGGTACAAGCACAGGAGGTAGACTTTGTTTGGCCAAATGCATAAAGAAATTAGGAAAAATACTAATTTTACTCTTATATTTTAGGGTTATTATTAACTTATTGATTTAACTTAAATGAAGACACAACATTTGATGAGGACAGTTGACTAATAATCGTGCTGAAATCCCATTCTCAATAAACCTACGCACCAAAGGTTGTGTTAACACATTTGACCTTATTGACAAAGACATTTCCTGAATATTTTTATTGTATTTTAATTAGTTTAAATGTTTTTAACACATAGTTGCAGTTTTAGTTTGATTTTGGTTAAGTATATTAAACTTGGAACTGCCGCTTTGACTAGCCATTGCACCACTAAAGGAACAAAAGGATACTTTATTTTCTAGGTATGTGTAAAAAATATAACTGTGCTTACGTTTTTCCATTCACCATTTAAATTCTTCTTTATTTGGTCTTTTACCACCGACAGGCTTCACAGGCATCACAAAGAGAAAGGGTGTTGAAATTTTGGAAAAATGCATCAAAATACGTTACTTCTCGGTCACAGCTACATTTATAGATCACAAGTATAAATACAGCACATAAGGCAGTCTTGTAGTTGTGGTGTATTCACTAAAAAGCCAAGATCCTAATTCAAAATCTATTTACCATTTTATGATTAGGGACTATTTTAGTAGTCCACTGTATGTTGCTGAACCACAGAAGTCAAAGCTATAACAAGAAATAGGAACATGACAGGAATACTAACTCGACTGTATGGGCAGAGCCTCTCCTGTATATTCAGATCATATACAACAGACTCTTGCCACTGGATGTGATTTAAAGAGATTTGTGGTGATAAGCAGGGGATGAGTTACAGGTGGCATGTTTTTCATTACCACCTTGAGAATAGCCAGAGCATCACCCCTCCCCCGTGTTACCTTGAAATGTCCCCTTCTCATCTTTCTCCTTCTCACAGATCTTGATTAATGCAGACACACTGTAGATGCACACTGATAGACTCAAAAACACGCAGAGCAGAGCTCCCCCATCTTCTAAGTCAGATGGTAAAAGGTGAACAGAGATAGTCTCCTGTGGGCAGCATGCTGATATACACCTGCTCCACGGTGTGCACATGTGCTTGTACATTCACTATATGTAGCTCATTTGTAGCACAGAACTGGGTCAGACAGTGTAACTTGATGAAATTGGGAAAAAAAATAAATTGCAGATTGAGATGGCTCCCAGACTCATTGAGATAATTTGGTCTTTTTTATCTTTTTCAAAAAAATGTTCTCTCTACACTACTTGAACATGACTCTAGACTACACCAGGACAACAGTGAATTTAATTAGAGCCTCTTCTGCATAGTGGGGAGCCAAAAGATTATGTTAACAAAAGAATTACAAAATCCTTGAGGAAGGGTCATCTACACACACATATAAATACACACAAAATATGCTATGTGTTTTAAGCATCAGTATTTGACATTTCACCAACATTTTGACAGTATTTCTCATAATAACCTGCTTACTCAGTTAGTTACTTTCCTTTGTACTTAAAACAAGTTATTTTGACATTAATAATTGCTGGTATTTTAGCTGTCAGGGTTTATTTGCATGGGTCTTTCTTAAACAGGTTCTTGTTTTATGCACCAGTGTTTAAAGACTATGCTTGTAATATCATCGTAAACTATATTTTAAAGGAAGCCCAAGATGCTTTTTCTTATTTTCTGTCATATATACACTATTACAGTAGTGGATGCTCATATTTCAAGTTCAAAGTTTCAAATATTGAGGTCAGCATATGTGCAAGTAACCCCCTTGAGCCAAACAGGCAGGCTTCAAACTGCTCTAAATGCTCCATTTCCCGCATTTTTTTTCTACTCTTGTCTTTTTTGATGTCATAGACAGCAGATATTGTTGATACAGTCATCTCAGACAAACAACTCTGGCTGTGAGCACAGAAGTCACACCCACTCAATGATACAAACCTTCTGTGTGTCAAGGGCAGCCAATCAGAAGATAGTTGGTAAGAAGCAGTATTAGACAAATATTCTTCAGCTGTTACTCATACAAAGCTTCATCTTCAAGAATAAAAATATTGAATTGGAGATAAGCATATATGTCCACTTAAAAGAAAATCTGGTGAACCACCAAGTCTGATTCTGATTTGCCTAAAAGTATATAACGTAAAATTTAAAATATAGTTTTTTAATATATATTTTTATATATACTGCAAGGTGCAGTGAAGCATTCTCCTTGAAAACTAGTACAGATAACATTTTTCTATTTACTGGCACTTATTATTTGTCAAAATTAATCTGTATCCCTCACTTTGTGGTACAGATAACATATTGCTGAAGACAGCTAGCTAATGTGTTGCTTCTAGCTGAAGATACTTAACAGCACACATCTCCTAATTTAATTTCAGATTTGAAGCTGATTTGATAAGGGAGGGTGCCATATCAAGCTAAAATTTGCCCTGATTTCTCTTGTTGTGTACATATGCACACATTAGCAGAAGCTGCCAATCCTATTAGTATTTGTTTTTGTGAATGTTATTTCCTTCAATGCTGTAAAATTCATTCAGTGCCTATTTATTCATGATAAAGGCATACATGTAGTCTCTTTGTAAAATGTACAGTGGGCTGGGTTCACTTGGGATTCTGCTCATAATTGTAGTTTTGTCAAACATCGTAGTTCCCTTTAAACAACGTGAATGTCATTATTTTAAAGGCTGTCTGCACAACTGAATTGGGCAGGACAATGAATACTGATCAGGGCTTCATGAGTATTTCTGTTTTTGCACAGTAAGCTACAGAGATGTACAACAGCATGTACTGTTCCCCTGAATTTCATTTTTTTCCTGTTGCACCAGGATGGAGGAGTCTGTCTTGATAGAATAATTTCATTTTAGCCACTAATACAGTTGAATGTTAATGAGCTGTTGTGGACTGCAAAAAAGGGTATTCAGAGGAATGAAAGGGTGTTTTACATCCTGCTCATTTATTCTTCTGTTATGTTTGGTCCTCTCTTGTCCGACTGTACCCACTAATTGAAAGATGTCTGTCATCATCAATGATGTTCCACTCCCTTAAATATGCATAAGAAGAGACAAAGACTGAAGAGGTTCAAAACAAGAATTTATAATTGTGGAGGTATTCACTGTTTCTGTCTTAATTATTACTTATTGGTCAGTTGAGCTGATGAGACAGTAAATAGAGCATTTGGGCTCATACAGTGCTGTGGACCATACAGTATTGTTCGCATCTTTCGTTTAGAACATCATATGGGCGTCAAAGGTACTGCCTTAAGAGTGGTTCAGGTCCCATTTATCACAAGGAATCTCTTCAATCCACTTCAGTAACTTTGTATCTTTCTGAGCTCCTTTCTTATGTGGACTCCCAAAAGGTTTGGTTCTTGGACCAAACTTCTTTTCTTTCTATCTCTCCCTAGTTTGAGTTTTAAAAAACATGACCTATCCTAACATTTTTATGCAGAAAATTCCCAGTATATGCCAGTAAAAAAATGATGTCAGGTTCTTTGAACCTGGAGTGTCTAAAGGACAGCAAAGCTTGGATGGCTTTATATTTTTTTTAAACTTTAATGAAAGTAAAACCGAGGTGATAGTGTTCAGACCCAGTGATGTCTGTGCTGGTCCTCCTCTGGACCTGAACCCTCTGAAGTAGTGTGTAAAACCCACAGTAACCAACCTTGGTGTCAAACTGGATAGTGATTTTTGTGTAGATAAACAGATACATTTGGTTGTTAAAGCTAGTCTTTACAAGGTGAAGGTTTTATCCAAGGTCAACTACATATCAATACATAATATGCAATTTCCCCTCTGGGATTAATAAAGTATTTAGATTCTTATTCTGATTATCTTTTAATATTTCCGAGCATCTTATTTATGCTTTTATCACAACTTATTTATACTACTGCAATGCACTCACTTAGCTACACTTCGCTTGCATGCTTGCAGTTAGTCCTGCTGTTTAAATTTTAACAGGTACTCATAAAGAAGAAGCACATTTCCCCCATTCTGGCCTTCCTCCACTGGCTCCCAGTTCATTTTAGGATCCATTTTAAGATTTAAATTTTTTTTAAACGTGTAATGGATTAGCTCCACCTTATATATCTGAGCTGGTAACACCGTACAATTGTTCGAGGTCACTGAGATGTCTGGACTAGCTGCTCCTGTTAGTTCCAAAAATCACATTGAAAACCAGGGGTGACTGAGCCTTCTCAGGTATAACCCCTGGACTTTGGAATGAGCTCCCCGCCCATGTTAGGGTAGCTCCCATGTTGCCTGTTTTTAAAATGCATCTTAAAACACATTTTTATTCTTTGACTTTTAAATTAGAAAGAGAGTGGCATGTTCTTACCCTGTGTGTTTGTTTTATTCTTGTTCAGATTGTTTTGATGTTTCTTCTCTTTTGTTGTTTATTTATTTGCTCATTGTACAGCAGTTTGTTAACCTGTGGTTTTAAAATAGTGCTCTATAAATAAAGCTGGATAGGATTGGATTTGATTTTATCTAAACAGCTTTACTATATTGACATCACTGCATAATGGGGAAATACCCGTGGAAGCAAGTATGAAATTACCAGCACCTACTCGTATAGAATATACAAGTTGGTGCTGGTAATTTCATGCTTAATGATGAATGCATGATTAACGCAATGGAAGCAGGAAGGCACATGGGGAATATGTAAACCTCCCTCTGTGTGATATATACGACAGCATCCAAAAAGAGACATTAGTTTTATTAGGAGTGAACATCTTGACTCTTTCACCTGTTTGGTTGTTATCAGGTCTACCTACACATTCAAAACCTCCCACAAGAGTCAGTTTGAAACCTCTGCAGGCCAAGCAGCAGATGAAACAGAAAGGAAATGCTTTGTTTGCTTGAGCTTATACAAAATTACCCTGTCTTTTATCACATTGTAATTTGCTTGCACATATTTTTTTTTGTGTTGACATGCCAGGTGAGCAATGGTGCAGAGCAACCCAGAAAACAGCAACGGTCAGACCTCAATGTTCCCCTGGAGAACAACAATGTACCAGAAGTAAGATGTTCTCTGTATATTCTGTCATAGAGTTTCCTTCATCATCCTTTACGTGCTGTGAGGTTGTTTACACAAAAGATATTATTGTTTATCTGTGTTTGTCCCAGTGTGTGTGACCATTTAAGTAAATGAGTAATTGTGTAATTACAACCTTGGCTCATGTCCTCTGCTTACGGCATGATAGCATCCTGATAATTGAGTAGCGTGTCTGCTTGTGGTTTTATGAGAGCCATTTCTCATTGAGGCCTCTGTGGTGGATGCTACCATTGCAGGCTCCACCCTCACCTCCTTGTCCTTGAGGGGAGTAAAATATCTGAATATGTAGGGAAGTCTCAGTAGATCCAGCAACACCAGTGTTTGAATCTCATGAATCACTTCACAGTTTTATCTATGGCTTCTGTCCTCACCCAGTTTTGCAGTGCTTTTGGGCAAGGCAAACACATGAAGGTTCTGCAGCAGTAGGGTTTAAATGCATTGAATTGGGTAAATTCCTGGAAAATAATAAGTGTGTTTACAATGCCTATTCTAAGCACCAAAGGGCATTTCTCTTCATGGACCAAGAGTGTCATATGTTTTTGTTTATTTAAGATGAGGTCTTCCTTTATTATTGTGCTTCACTCTTCTGCTCCTACAAAAAAGTAGTTCTGTAAATTCAGTGCCCCTGGTCATTTAAACATTCTGAGGATTTTGTTTTGCAAGTGGAGCCCCAATGAAAAGTCATCAGCAGCAGAGGTTCTTCCTAAACTCCTTTCATAACATGTTGAATTTTATGCACTATTTGTGAAGGATTTGTTATTATTAATTGTGAAAACCGTCAACGAGCTAAACCAGCAGAGAGGTCTTGCATGCAAGACGGCGAGCTTGCATGAGTTTTGCAATCATACAAATGAAATAAACCTGTTCTTTATCAGACTGCATTTTTTTCAAACATTTTTGTGGGTGCATCAACCAATGCTAATTATTTAATGAAGTACATATTTAAAGAGATCACAATTCTGAGAACTGGTGTACAGTACAGAAAGTCTACACACCCCTGTTAAAATACCAGGTTTTGCTGATGTGAAAAATTAGACAATGATAAATCATTTCTAAACTTCTTTTTTTTAACCTTTAATGTGACCTGTAACCTGTACAATTCAACTAAAGAAACAAGTCTATTTGAGCTAGCTATTAAATCTATTTATTATCAAATAAAAATGTACAGTAAACTGGTTGCATATGTTTGGAAACCCTAAAAATAATACTTTATCATCGCATCAAATGGGGTCTGGTCAGGACAGCATTCCTGAAGAAATTGGGGCATTTCAGGGATATACCGTTAGCGGTCACAAGGCAACTGTGGGGAGCTAGTTCACTGTAAACCTATTCTTAACATTTATCTATTATGATTTGTTTCTGTCTTCCAGCCAACAAAGAAGGTTGCATCCTTCCCTAGCTTTGTTGATGGTAAGTTAATCTGTCTGCACACCTGTTTGGCGATGATATAAAAATATTGTAATTACCTGGAATAAAACCAAGTAGCACTTTGCCTTCGGTGTGTCCCTCACAGGTTTGATATAATTCTTCTCGTGTTACTTCCCTGCCTTTGAGCAGGTGCTAGGCCTAATAATACGCTTTAAAAGGGTTTAGCTGCCTTTTTAGCTCCATCAGATCATGTTGGCACATTGTGTTCCAAAGTGGGTGTCTGAGGATCCATATCTAGATATCACAGATGCAGATTAATCACAGCCCCCAGCAGCTCTGCACCTCCATCAACTCACAGCCAGTGGCCATCTCACTGCTTAGGCATATCCAGCCAGTTATCACCAGATCTCCAGAGTATGGCTCTGTTTCTTCACACAGCACATTGAATGCAGTAATTACAATACCCTCTCCACCTCACAAGACCCTTTCAGCCTAAATGTGCTTTGTCTTTCCTTTTGTCTCCCTGCTAATCACCATCCTCTCTGTTTCTCTCTGGCCCAGTCCCAGGACCCTGTGAACCAGAAGACCTGATTGATGGAATCATCTTTGCTGCTAACTACCTGGGCTCCACTCAGCTGCTGTCGGAGAGGAACCCCTCTAAGAACATACGCATGATGCAGGCCCAAGAGGCTGTCAGCAGGGTTAAGGTACACAAAAAACATCCACCCATACACAGCTACACCAATTCATATACAAAAATAAACATACTGTTACTACTACATTTCTGGCTTTAAGATTTTCATTGTTCAGAGTCATAAAGAGAAGCATACTTATTTATGTTTTCTCAAGACCTAAAAGTAATCATTCCAGGGACCTAAGAACATTTTATCAAATGTTAAAGTTGTCACACTAAAATGGTAATAACATTATTTTCTTTAATTAAATGATATAATAAACAATTCAGCACCAGTACAGTCATGACTTGACTCACTTTCCAGTTTTAAGTAATTTCCCTCCGGGGATTAATAAAGTATTCTGATTCTGATTTATTGTACCGCTCATCTACACTCTACTCATATGCAGGTGCAGTCACAATGTTAACATTATTGAGTGAAACACTGGAGATGTATGCATGTTGTCAAAGACTTACTTCTTAATTTAATTATCAATTAGTTGTTTGCTCTTCTGCTTCTTCTTCAGCTTTCAAAGCATTTTAAAATGCGCAAATGTGCCCTGCATCTTACACGTGTGTCTGCAGTCTGGCCTATTTGAGTTATTGGAATTTAATGTTCTGTTTTAGCTGTACAAACTGAGTGCTGCATATTTCAGTGACATTTGGGCTGGTTTAGCCAAGTCATTTTTTCTCATTTGCCTTATTGGAGACAATAGCAAATAATCCTTTTTTACTTTATTAGTGCTGTTATATTCTGGTAGTAGCTTTTTGATCTTTGATGCGTTCTAACCACCTTCACTCTTCACCCACCTGGTTCACATTCTCAAATGTCTTTATTCACAAAGCATGGTAATAAATGAAGTTGAAGTGTAGGTAAAAGGACACAGAGGCAGATTGAATTAACAGAAAACAAGCCTAAATAGGACAATATGTATACATACAGAGAGGATTGACTAAATAACAAGACAAATATGAAAACAACCAATAACAGGTGAAAACACTGAGGAAGGAGAAAAGACAAAAACAAGACACACAAACCAACTATCAAAGTAAAAGAGGAGCTAATCAAACACAAAATAATAACAGCAAGGCATCAATACTAACACTAATCATTTTAACAGACTTTGGAACACATAAGGCGGAGGAAGGAAATAATACAAAGAATGAGTAAGAACTCTTAGAAATGACAGGAACTATGACATCAGGATGATTTAGACTAAAAGATTTTTCACTCTACAGATATCACAGTATTGCTTTTGACTAAATAATCATGTTGAAGAAGTCTGATATTGTGACAGCCCTAACAGCAATAAAGCAAAATTATAGTTGCAATGTATTTTCCTTTGGTTCCATAATGCTTTGGGGGTCCTAATTAGTCTGAAGAACTGTGAATATTAGAGTCAGTTCAGTCAGTTACAGTTTGTATTTTACAGCTGCACAACACCAATGTTGGGGAGTCCACTACACAATTTGTAGCTTCAACAAATATTGATGTTAAAACTTAGCACTAGTAGCAGCCTGGAGGTTATGGTAGTCGCTAAATGATCAGAAAGTACTGCCAGTGATGCTAAGTATCTGGATAAATAAGGAACACTTCCTGCAGTAGGAGGCAGCTGAGAGCCTGTTCCCCATCTAACATATTTTCATCTTGTTATTCTCCCTCTCTGACGGAGCATTTTGTTGCCTTCTGACAAATGGCAGTTCTCTCACTTCTAGCAGAGGTGCAACTAGAAACTCTTAAATATATAAAAAATGCAGAAGACTTGCAGGAAAAAGTCCAGTCATTTTACATGACTAATACATTAAGTGTGTTTGCATTTTTAATGCAGCATCTGAACACATTTTTCAAATTACATTTCTATGAAGGAAAGCACAAACACCTGAAACGCTGCTACTGGAGAATATTATTTCAATATTTAATCATTCATTTATAATAGTTATGACAGTAGTTTTTAATCCACATCCAGATTGCTCCAAAGAAAATATACATTTACATATATACAGATTTTTCTATCTACAGCAAAGCGTGAGTGGTCTTTTAGGGCAGCTCAAAAACTTGGCCAGATCAGACCTCGGGGCACGTGTGTGGCACAGCCAGCTGGATAATGAAGCTTCTGGCATGTGAGCTTTATATTTCCCTTGTTGACACTCACTCCCTGCTGTTCACGAACATCATTAGGAAAATGATGTTGTGATACAGGCTAAGAAAAAAGCTGTGGATAGTACTAGTGCTGCATAAACTAAGTCATGTCATTTTAGGTTTGTGCAGCTTTTAGAGAAGCTTTTAATCAGTGCTGCTCTGTCCAAAGCTCTTGTGTTAAACTTTAAAGAAAAAACAACTCAAAATTTCCATCTCATAAAAAAGATAGACTGTCACCCTGTTGACATTGGTCACATTTATCTGTTTTGGGCTCAGAGCCCCTCTTGCCAGGAGACTTTTGTGATCGCTATGTCGTGACAAGACGACATTAGTGTTAATGTTTTGTGCACAGTTGCTACCCAGACACCAGTCTCTTTTTATCTCTCTCTCATGTGAATACAAGCTTCGATGTAATTCTAAATATTGAATGACCGCCTCTGTAGTGGTCTACTTTTAGAAAGTTACATGCTGTAATAAGACTTTTATTCATGAGGTGAATACATGTGAGTATAGTATGTGTCAGTGGAAAGATCTGCTTATCCTCAAAACTGATTACATTTTCTTAGCCACATTGTACTTTTTATGTTTGGTTAAATTAAATAAATAAACATATATCTTTGCCCTTTTAGTTGTTAAGGGACAGGCTAGCATTTTTAGTGTTCTGTCCTTATAGTACCCTTCGGCCCTATCCTTACTGTTACATGGTTCAATTTAGTGTATACTGTAGTGGATTTTTGTCACAGGTAAACCCAGAATCAAGGGTTAGCATCAAATTAAAAATTAATGCATATCACAGTGTTGCTAGAAGTTAGAAATGTACAGCTGTGTTGATACAGTGATCCCAAAAATGTAATCCAAAAATCTGACAGTTTACTGGTTTAAAAAATACATTTGTTTAAGATAATACTATACCAAACACATCAGTGCTTGTTTGGTTTTCTTTATTTGAGGAATATTTATACAAAACATGTCAACTCAATTCAATTCAATTTTTTTTCCATAGCACTAATTCAAAACAAATGTTGCCTGAAGGTACTTTACACTGAAAAGTAAAGAACCTACATTATTAGAGAGGAAACCCCAACAATCAGACTGTCACCTATGAGCAAGCACTTCACGACTGTGGGAAGAAAGAACTCCCTTTTTATAGAAAGAATCAGGCTCAGGGAGGGGCAGCCACCTGCCTCAACTGGTTGAGGGTGAGAGGAAAGAGAAGAGAGGAAGGAGAGCAAAGAGAGACACAGACTATGGAAGAGCGAGGATGACATTTAAGAACTTGCGGCAGTTACATATAAATACATGGGGAGTGAAAAAAGAGGTGGGTGCAGAAAAAATGCCTAGCACATCTTAAGAAGCCCCCCCAGCAGCCTAAGCCTATTGCAGCATAACTAAGCCCTAACTAGCTTTATCAAAATGGAAACTTTTAAGCCTAATCTTAAATGTAGAGAGGGTGTCTGTCTCCCGAATACAAACTGGGAGCTGGTTCCACAGGAGAGGGGCCTGATAGCTGAAGGCTCTGCCTCTAATTCTTCTTTTAAAAACTTTAGGAACCGCAAGTAGGCCTGCACTCTGAGAGTGAAGTGCTCTATTGGAAAAATATGGTATAATGAGGTCTTAGATAGGATGAGACCTGATAGTTCAAGACTTTGTATGTAAGTAGAAGAATTTTAAATTCAATTCTGGATTTAACAGGGAGTAATGAAAGGGGAAACATGATCATACTCTCGCTGTAAACATGTTGGATCAACTAGCAAAGCAGTGAATCAAAATAGTGTCAGTCACTTTTTCTGAGTAAAGTATATTTGCTTTTACACGTGCAGTAAAGCCCCAAACTTTTCTTGACATCACCTGGACAGCAGTATACAAGGGGCCTAGGCTGATCCCGGAAAAACAGTTCACTAAACTTAACATAATGCAGTCAGGCAGGGAATGTTTTCCTGGCATTCACCAAACCCAGTCTGCCAGATAAAGAGATGATTCATGACTCTACAGATCATGTTTTGTGTACTCCAGAGTCCAGTGGGTCCATGCTTTACATCACTCCAGCCGATGCTTGGCATTGTGCTGAAGCTCCTGGCACACAGCTTATTATTGAGTCAGCACAGTGGTGGCAACTTTTACACACTATGCACCTCGGCACTCAGTGACTCCACTTTGTAACTTTACATTGTCTCTCACTTTGTGACTGAGTTGCTGTGGTAATACCATTTGGTCATGGAATGTCTAGGAGAGAAGAAAGTTCTCAAAATTACTTGTTGCAGCCATCACTTCCAATTACAGTACTATGCTCAATTTTAGTGAGCTCTTTAGAACAATTCATTGTTTCATTAATGTTAGGTGCTTGATATTTTTCACCTGTGGCAATGGGACTAAATCAAACACCTGAACTCAATGGTTAAAAGGTTTGGCCCAATGCTTTTGTACATATATCGTACTTTCGCATACCCACTCACTCAGTCAGTCAGTCACTCACTCACTCACTCACTCACTCACTCTCTCTTTGCCAGTTGGCTGTTATCTCACATTACCTTATCTCATTCATTTATCCCTTGAGTACAAATGAATAGCAGCGTAGCAACCGATCTTAAACAGACACTGAAATGGAGACATTCGGCTCTACACAAAAAACTTTGGGTCAACTCCTGTTATTTTTAAATGTGCTGTTTCAATAAAAGTGAGTTGACTTGACTATATTTTAGTCATACTTGTATTTTTGCTTCAGATCAACCCAAGGAAGCACTTGTGTAATATACTAAAATGCAGATATACACCCCACGGTACTGAACTGAGAAAAATGAAGTAAGCCAGGTAAACTGCAGCAGAGCTGTGTAGGCTGTTTATGCAGATCTTTCTGGCATGATGTTCACTCTGTTTGATGTAATATTTATGAAGCTGCACCCCCACCCCTTTCACTATTTCCTACTGTCTGTCCTCTCCCTGCTCTGCTCCTCTTCAGCAGAGCACTAGGTGCTGCTGAAAGCCTCAGATGTCTGTCTTGGTGAGAGCTGATCACAGAAGAGGAAACTTTACAGGTTGAAAGTTGGAAAAAGGCTCTTCTCTCTGAGCTTTCATTAATACTGTGTTAGTGGTTACAACTTTGCAGCAGTAGCTCAGGCAAACACCCAGTCCTCCACTTGAAAATGTAACGTCAAGCTAATTTCCTCTGGTCGATGGTAGATGGAGAAGGCCAGCAGCTCAGCTTGAACCTTATACAGAGAAAGTGAAAGATTAGAGGGCTAAGAGTCCTCCTAAAGATACTCATCTAAGGTCAACTGTAGAGCCCACTCCATGAACATTATTACTGATGATCTAATCACATCCATTAGCTCAGTAAAACTGTCTTCATATTATCTAAGCTTTTTAATTCCAAAGACTTGACTTTGAAAAAAAATATTTTCAGCCCAGAGAACAAACCCAAAACACAGAGTTTAAATCCTTGCATAGGGCTTAATCTCCCCCTTCCTCTGTGTGTGTTGTTGATTGTTTTTTCAGCACATCTCTTCTGCTAATAGCATTTAGACTGTGAAATAAACATGAAAGTTGTTGGTTAGTGCAGTGTCCATGCATTTGACCTGAATGACAGACTTTGTCTTTTCATTGATAAATGCTGGCACTTAAATGTTAAACAGATAATATGAAATAATAATTCACATAAAAAATAAACAAATAAATTAGAGCCAATCTTAACAAAGCTTTTTCAAGAATGTAGGAACAGTGTCAATCCATGTCTGCACGTTTTTGAGTTCACAAGTTTAAAAAAGCAATCATTACTCTCTAATTGCTGTTGTGATAACCAAAATGGCTGTGCAAAACGCTTCTCAACAAACACACACACACACACACACACACACACACACACACACACACACCCTCTTTCTCTCTGTCTCTCTGTCACTCTTTCTCTGACAGCAGCGATAGCACACCTGCCATTTGGTTTGGGGCTTTATTGTCTTACCTTCTTTTATTTACCTTCTTTATTCCTCCTCCTCTTCCCCCTGTTTTTTGTGCTCCTGTATCTGCTGACCTTGTCCCGTCCCAACGCCTGCCTGCCTGCGTGCCTGCCTGCCTGCCTGCCAGAGGGTACAGAAGGCTGCCAAAATCAAGAAAAAGGCGGTGTGTAATAAACAGAGCAAAAGGAAGACCCTTTGGCCACTTTGCTTCCTCTTTCACCTTTTATTTTTCGCTTCATATTTGCCTGTCTGTGTATCCTCTTCCATCTGTGTCTTAAACACTTGAAAGTTCATGCATTGAGTCAGGTTCTTTGTCAGGTTTTCAACGCCAAAGGCAGACATGCTTTGTTTGATGTGCATGGCTAAATCCTAAACGAGAGTGATTTTTAAAAAAATAACTGTTCCTACAGTTTATATTGGTTGATCCATCTAATCTCAAATAAATAGGATTCAAACTTATCCATAAACAATCTACTGATACACATTCAAAATCATTTTCCCCCCAAAATGTCATTTTTTCATTTTTCAAAACATGGGTTTGGATTAAAGCAGCTAGGGTGCTTAAAAGGATTAATTTTAATGTACAACGCGAATTCCAGAAAAGTTGGGACATTCTTTAAATTTGAGCAAAATGGTTTCAAATCACATAAGCCAATATTTTATTCGCAACAGAACATAGATAACATAACAAATGTTATGTTATGGGAAATTGTACACCTTCATCCACTAAATGAGCTCATTTCAAATTTGATGCCTGCTACAGGTCCCAAAAAAGTTGGCACAGGGGCAACAAATGGCTGAAAAAGCAAGAAAGTTCAAAACGATTCAGCTGGGAGAACATCTACAAGTAATCAAGTTAATTGGTATCAAGTCTGTAACATGATTAGCTATGAAAGGGATGTCTTGGAGAGGCAGAGTCTCTCAGAAATAAAGATGGGCAGAGGCTCTCCAATCTGTGAAAGAGGGCATAAAAAGATTGTGGAATA
>VUQH01035254.1:0-10659 GCA_015106775.1 Etroplus canarensis | reverse complement strand
GTAAACATGCCCCTGTCCCAACTATTATGAGACCTGTAGCAAGCATCAAATTTGAAATGAGCTCATTTTGTGCATAAAATTGTAATATTTCTAAGTTTAAACATTTGTTATGTTGTTTATGTTCTGTTGTGAATAAAATATTGGCTCATGTGATTTCAAAGTCTTTTAGTTTTCATGTTGTTCAAATTTAAAGAACGTCCCAACTTTTCTGGAATTTGGTTTTTATTTCAATGTGTTATATGTGTGCATCATTCTATGATTCATTCAAAGTGACTCACTTTTATATGATGTAAAATAGTTCTGATAATTTGTTTGAATGAGGTGCTAAGTGATGTTCTTTAAGAAAAATGTGAAAGAGACCTCCACATTGAGTCAATTTATATACATGACATATAGGTACTATGCATTCACCAGCCACTGCATTAGATATACCTATTCAACTGCACAACAATAGAAATATCTAATCAGCTAATCACATGGCAGAAAATCAGTGCATTTAGGCATGTAGACATGTTCGAGATGACCTGGTGAACTTTAAACCAAGCTTTAGAATAGGGAAGAGCATGATTTAAGTAACTTTGAATGTGGCGTAGTTGTTAGT
Organism: Etroplus canarensis; assembly: GCA_015106775.1. Classification (NCBI taxonomy): domain Eukaryota; kingdom Metazoa; phylum Chordata; class Actinopteri; order Cichliformes; family Cichlidae; genus Etroplus; species Etroplus canarensis. The sequence continues at coordinate 10,058 of VUQH01035254.1, read as the reverse complement.
GCCACAAGGCTGGTCTGACTATTTCAGAAACTGCTGATCTACTTGGATTTTCATAGACAACCATTTCTAGGCTTTACGTAGAATAGTCCAAGAAACAGAAAATATCCAGTGAGTGGCAGTTCTCTGGATGAAAAAGCTTTGTCGATACCAGAGGTCATAGGAGAATGGCCAGACTGCTTCAGGATGATAGGAAGTCAATAATAACCACTCTATACAACCAAGGTATGCAGAAGAGCATCTCTGAATGCACGTGCTGAACCTAGAAGCAGGTGTGCTACAGCAGCAGAGGACCACACTGGGTGCTACTCCTGTCAGCTAAGTACAGGAAACTGAGGTTACAAATCATACAGACTCAGCAAAATTGAAAAAGGGTTGCCTGGTCTGATGGGTTTTGGTATACGTTGCGGCATTTGAATTGTAGGGTCAGAGTTTGACATAAACAACATGAAGGCATAGATCCGTCATGCCACAGTCTACCTGAGTATTATTGCTGACATGTCCATCCCTTTACAATCAAAGTGTACCCATCTTCTGATTACTGCTTCCAGCAGGACAACACACCATGTCACAAAGCTTAAATCATCTCACACTGGTTTCTGTACTAGTCAGTATACCCAAATGGCCACCACAGTCACCAGATCTCAATCCAATATAGCACCTTTGGGATATGGTGAAATGAGAAATTTGTATCATGGATGTACAGCTAACAAATCTGCAGCAACTACATGATGCTATCATGTGAATATGGACCACAATCTCTGGGGAATGTTTCCAGCATCTTATTGAATTTATTCCATGAAGAATTAAGGCAGTTCTGAAGGCAAAACTGTTTCGACCTGTCATGCACTAAAGTGAGAAATTAAGAATTTATTATTTTCACATTAATAACAGAAAAGTTCCTTGTTCCCACTATTTACAGTTGAATTTTCTGGTGGTTAAACAATTTAAAAAATAGGACATATTCTGTGAATTCGTAGATAATTTCTGTTTACATGATAAAATCCTCTATTTCTTACAGTGTAAGCCCAATGAACTGTGCTCAGGGGTTTCTTTGCCTTACTAAAGTAGCATTTCTTTATAATTCAGGAGGTGTATTCTAAAAATTGCACTTCTTTTTCTTAAGACATCTTAGGGATTTAATGTGTCATTTAACACTGAAAGTAAGGGAAACAATTTGGAGATGGTGTTTCTTTATAATTCATCAGCAGGCCCAGCCTGGTTATCAGGCAGTCACTTTACTGGTCTGGATCACTTAAGGTGCAGTTGGCCCATGGTATAAAATGAGTTTGACACCCTTGCTATAGACTGAGCAACCACCGAAACAGATGCATCTTATTAACATTAATTCTCTTAAAGGGGACCTATTGTGCTCATTTCAGGCTCCATATTTTTATTCTTAGACTCTACTAGATTGGCTTTGCATGATTCATATTTCAAAACAATTGTTGTTTATCCCCAAAGTTAATCATCTGTCTGAAACAGGACATTTCAGCTCCTCTCTCTTTAAGGTCACCCTCTCACCTTGGCTTTCTTGTGCTAGGCTGCTCCTCACAAACAGAAAGTTTGAACAGCAGGTTGCAAAACTGCTGCACTCACAGCCAAAGCTGTGTGCCTGAGATGACCAAATTACAGGGGTCCCCTTTGACATGGCACAGATCCAAGAGTACAAAAACTGGCTGAAGCCTGATACTCTAATGTATAACTTTGTGTTTGATATGAGCTTCCACCAGAAAATAAGGAAAAGCATTTTAGTGATGTAAACTTGATTTCTGTATTTTGTGCACTAGGTGCAAAAAATCTGTAATGATTTTAGTGATATAAGTGGCACTAATAACTTTTATCCGAAGTTCTTTTCTTGAACTCTAGAATGTAGAGGTTTTGGCAGGTTTGTGTGCAAAGATCACCGAGCAAGTTGCCAAAGTTTCTTCACATACCAAGACTAGACGTGGCATTCAGTTATTATCTATATCATTAATAATAGTTTTTGGGGATTTTTTCACATGTTTTTTACTTATTATTATGCTAAAGTAAACTCAACTGAGGAACTAATTCCATACCAAAGTCTAAAAATGTTTACTATTTATTAAATTGAATCCATTTGAACAATATGTGTTTTATTTCTTTAACCCAATTGCCTTATTTAAATGCATAAGGCAGCTTTAATTAAACTAAAACAAATATAGTTTTATTAGACTGCAGCACAGAATGATTAGAGGAAAATGTGCACAAGCTGGTTGTGTGCTGAAGCTGTATTACTCTCAGTGGTGTAACAGCCAGCTGGTAGGGGTTTAGTGTTAAGCTGTTTCTTGTTTCCATGCCAGCTCGCCATCCTCATGCCAGGACAGTTGATATAAACTAACACCACTGCCAAACGCTTTCTTTTTCTTCCTTTTCCACCTCACCTTTAAACTCAGTAAAACATCCATCTGACATATATTTTACTAATGGGGTACTAAATTATATTTGCAGGAATTATGGACATTAAAAATACTTTCCTACATTTAAAACACACACCATTCACACAACCGTGTTTACAATAAACAGTCAGTTTTGAACAATCAAAGTCAGAAAGAGATGATCTGACCAACTTTTATCTGTATTTTACTTCAGAGTGCAGATGGAGATGCTCAAACCCTCACCGAGGTTGATCTTTTTATCTCCACCCAGAGGATCAAAGTCCTCAATGCAGACTCACAGGTAAGTGCTTCATGTTTCTGTCAAGAGTATTTTTCTACCTGTGAGAATAAAAGCTGTTTTCCTATGAGTCAACGCATCAGAGGAGTGATGTTGTGTCATAATTGTCATAACAGCAGCTTAACTGCTGATGCCAGCTGCATCTAGCAGCTCCCCCAGCTCTGATTGTTATTTGTTTAATCTTTTGACATCACTGTCAGAATTCCCTTTGACCATGGCTAAAAATAGATTCTGCAGAGCCAAAAAAATGCTGCATGAACATCCGCGCAGGATTGCCTTGATTTCACTGTAAAACATTTTTGGTATGAAGACCCAAACACCTGTACTTAAAAATGGGGTATGCTTTCTTAAATTGATATCTGAAACACAACAAAGTGCTCCTTCAGTAGTTGAGCCCCCAAGATTCATGGGTCCACATAGCAGAGACAAAGACACTAGTTATAGTTAGCTGTACAGAAGAGAAATGTGGCAGCATCAAACTGCTGAAGCAAAGCTAACATAAAACATGCAGGCACACAAACACAGCATAAAAAAACCTAACACAATTATATAATCTAACAAAATTATATCAGTAGGCAAATTTGATTTGACAACATACAGAACTACATTGACTGATAATGAAATTAACATTATTTGTTTACCTTTTTGATTTCAGTGTAGCTGGTTTGTACAAATAATCAAGTGTGAAAACAAATAATTGGACCTGGGCTAGCAAAAATAGTTTAGGTCATAGTGGCTGTAACCCTTTGGAAATGTTCATATAGTGTGAACGACCACACAGGAAGGATATAAATCAGTGTTACCTAGGTGGTGTATAAGCAAATTTGTTGTTACTCTTGAAATTTCACAACATCTAAACAATTGAAGAACACTCTCAAAGAGTCAGCCGTATCACTGTCAGAGTCTACAATCAAGAGATGCCGTCATGTATTTAAAAACAAAGGGTTTACCACAAGGTGAAAACCACTGGGTACAGAGATGAACAGGAAGGCCAAATTAGACCAGATATTTTTGTAAATGGATTGGTGCTTATGAAGATTCTTTCTACTCTAACTGGGCATTCAGAGTGTTTTTAATTTCAAGCCTCATTTATTTATTTATTTCACCTGTTACACATATTCACACTCCAATGTGTGCATTGTGAGCAATTTGAGGTTCCGTTTCTTAACAAGAACACAGCATGTAGACTGGAGGAGCTAGGGATCAAACCATCAATCTTCCAATTGAAAGATGACCCACTCTACTTTTTCAGCCACAGCTAGCAGGAAACATCTAAAAGAGCCTGCTCAGTTGTGGAAAAAAATTCTTTGAGCAGATGAAACCAAGATTAATGTATACCAGAATGATGGGAAGAGAAAAATATGGAGAGGGAAAGGAACAGCTTATGATCCAAAGTATACCACATCATCAGTCAAACATGTTGTAAGAAATGTTACGGCATGGGCATGTATGGCTGCCAGTTGATGATGTGACTACTGATAAAGGTAGCAGGATGAATTCTGAAGTGTACAGGGCAATACTCTAGAGAGAGAGATAAGATAAGCTATATAATGGTCTCTCCACCATTGGAAAGCCTCACCAATGTTAAAGCAGCTCTTTGTTTTCACCTGATCATAGCCGTTCTTTTTTAATTTCAGTTCTTCTGACCTTCTACTCTTTAGCTATTACTTCTCTTTCTCACCTTCTTGACAATGTGATTATGCTGTGATGGTGAGCATGTCAGGATGTGCCAGATTTGCTCTGCTCCTTTTCCCCCACCTCCCATATGCCCATCTTGTTCACAAGCATAAACACACCCTGTTTCTAATAGCATTTGTCTAGAAATGATATTTACTAGACTGCAAGGAGATATCCACTGACATTATAAGTGTATTGGATTAGAATGACTTACTCTGGCTTTAAATCACAAAAGCCTAAAGGTACAATATGGATTGCATTTCCGTCAGTCATTAATTCTTCTGAAACCAGTCAAAAACTCAAAATTCAGATTGAAGTCTGATTTTTTAAAGATATTTCTGGAGGGAAAAATCACATTTATCTGTCAGATTTCTCCTCGTTCAAGTTGTAGAAACTTTCCTTTTAGCTTTACAGCAAGCTGTGTTATGAAGCACCAGCACTAGTCTTCACAGAAGGTGTAGTTTTTGATAGAACAGTACTCCTCTGAGAGATTTACATTTCTGCAGATCATGAACAGAGCTTTATGCTCACAGCGATAGTTAAATGTATATGTGGTAGATGATTCATTGGCAGTATTTCAGGCTTAGCTGCTGCCTGGCCATCTGAATGGTGTCAGAATGTGTGTGTGTGTGTGTGTGTGTGTGTGCGTGCGTGTGTGCGTGTGTGCGTGCGTGCGTGCGTGCGTGCGTGCGTGTGTGTGTGTGGGGGCAGCCGCCTGGCAGAAAATAATGTGCTGCAATGCAGTGTCTATCTTCTTCCTTTTTTTCCATCTGGTTGCCACTGGTCCCAGCACTTTTGATATTAGACTCTGAATGAAAAGTCTTTTTTCTACATGTAAAAGCTTGATTTAGATTACATGGGATTCCTGACACTGATTCTTAACAAGAACAACTCTAAAGGTGGGCTGGAACAACACCAGTTATTACAACAAAATTACCACACACTTACAGAAACTAACTAATTATACTGAAATTAAATTTAGCATATTACCAGAAAACATGAACAAACATGTGCTCCTCACAGCAAATCCACAGATTCACCTTTGAAGTCCCTATCTGTGAATTGTTCTCTCACTCAGAAATGATACCTCATACATCATAACCCAAGACAATTAATAGGCTGAGTTAACAAACAGGATTTTTTAAAATCAGCACAAACACTCTTAGTTTTTGTTTGCACCTGTTCAGTGCTCTTAGCTGTACATCTACTCAGTGTAGTTTATCAGGATGTTATTAAGATATAATCAGATTATACGGAAGGTTTGAATTCAATCAAAAGTAGGCATGTTTGTTTTCTGTCAACAATGCTTTCATCTCACTCCTCACCCCTAAATTAATAATGCAGCTTTGATAATGAGAAGAAACAAATTATGCTGCTCACTGTTTTTTTTAAATTTTCAAATATTAATAATCAAAGTAAAACAGCTGCTGTCAAAAACAGGATAATTACTAGTAACATTTAATACTTCTCAAATTTAGTATTAGGAAAACAAACATAGAACGCTGATTTCAATGGTGTAGCTCATTACATCATTTTGTTAATTAAAATGTGTAATCATGTTTTTTGCCCATTCATCAGTTTCATATAATCTTAATTTTTACTTTAGGTTGTGTTACCTCTTTTTAGGTAAGTGTTTTACTGTAACCAGTTTAAAAAAATAGAAATTAAATGCAATTCATATTGCTTGGCATTGTGTCAGTATCACAGTGAAGTATTTATTGTCAGTAATCAATCTTAATCTGCATATAAATAATGGACAGTTACTTTTATGTCACACATTGGTTTGTGGTCTGTCATTTTGAAACTCTGAGTCTGGCATATTGGCCATAAAAAACAGATGTCACTAGCAAAGGGTGAACACTACACTCTCATACAGTAGCAACTTACCAATCACAGGGCGGTCACACCCTAAATTACACCCTGTTTTGTCATCTCTTTTACTCTAAATAGGAGCTTATTTACAAAATGAGCATTATAGTGGATTAATTAAGACTTGAAGTAGTGATTGTGACCACAACTTATGAAAAAAGTTTACTGTGGCTATAAATGAAGTGAGAAGTAGCGTTATTTTTCCAAAAGACTGCTAAATAACTTGACTGCTTTTTGCAACTAGAGGAGCCCACTGCTGGTGGCTGGAAAGAATACAGGTTTAAGGAATTTCCGCACTGACTTCCTTTTTCAGGCCCACAGGCTACATACACCTTTTATATAGAACCTAAGTAACGAACCATACCTCTAGTTTCTTCTGCTTATCCAGATCAGGGTTGTGGGGGGCCTGAAGCCTATTCCAGCTGCCATATGGTGAAAGGCAGGGTACTCTCCGGACACGTCACCAGTCTATCACAGGGCTAACCCATGATTAAAATATATATATATATATACTGAAAAAGAAAAGTCCCACACATTCAGAAACATTTCAACTGAATACAATATATGTTATTTTTATTCAACCAGGAACTGAAACGCTCGACATTGAGAATGTCTTTTGTGAATGTGTCCTGGGCTGATGTACTGTAGGAAACATTAACTAAGCACAGGGGTCTTGAACCTGCAGTTCAGGCACCACATGCAGCTCTTTTGCCAATCTCCAGTAGCTCCCCGTGCTATTGACAAAATCAGATGAATGTGACTGTATATATTTATCATTGTTTGTGCTGTGCTGTTTATCTTATTACATAAGCAGTAAGACAGATAGATAGTGCTAAACCAATGGCAAAAGATTGCTGTCATACATGTTGACATTATCTTTACAGTCTTTACCTGATGTTACCATATAAATTCAAAAATTGGAACACCTGAAACCTGCACTTAACTGTGGAGTAGAATTTAAGGTGTGTGTTTTGGTTGATGTGCCAACAGGAAACGATGATGGACAACGCACTCCGCACTATATCCTACATTGCTGACATTGGGAACATTGTGGTCCTGATGGCAAGACGCCGAATGCCGCGCACAGCCTCACAGGACTGCATTGAAACTACACCCGGGGCACCCGAGGCAAAGAAGCAGTACAAGATGATATGCCATGTCTTTGAGTCTGAGGATGTAAGCAACTCTAAAGTAGTTTTCAGCCCTGACAAACCTTCTGTGTCTCTTCGTGTTTATCAGAAGAGAGGTTTCACAAATGACAGTTGTTATTTTTTTGTCATTATGTAAGAGTTTTCATTTGGCAGATTCTTTAACATCTAAAGATAGTGAAGATGACACTTGTGGTTGGCTTGTAAGTGCTATGTGAGTGTCAGAAAATATTTCAACTTCCCACTTATCACCGCTATTAACTTCCTCAGTTAGACTCCAGTACATAATTTCGTTGCTTTTTTAAAAATTCCATGTCGTCCTGTTTGCTCTGAATTATTTCAAATGCTGTCACTAATATGAAGAAATTCTAAAAACATTTTGGGCACCCTGCAATAATCACTTAGAGCAGCCCACTGATGTGAAATGATGTAAATTGGCTGGGGACTTTTGATGTTTTTTGTTAATTTATTTTACCACACAGTTCTGCTGCTTGCCTTGTTGAAGCAGATTCAGCAAGAGTTGGCAGCGTGAACAATGTTGCACAGAGGAGCCAGCGACTCAGTTTCTATGCCAGTCAGTATAAAGGCTAGGCTCCAATCCGTAGCCTCCTCATCTAATTTTGCTGCCAGGCTTTAAAGGCCGGCCAGAGTTATAATGGAACCATTCAGCCTCCCATCCATCAGCTTATAAACTGTTTGTGTTATTGTGGTTCCACTGGCCGTATGCAGTGATTCCTGTGTTTAGGCTTTTTATTGTTTTGCAAAACTAATTCACATCGGGACATGGGGCCATTAATGTCTGCAAAGGGAGATTTGCATGCAAGTACAGAATTGATTTAAACCAGGACAATACACTTTTTTTCTTCAGCTTTACTGTTACTTTTTAATACAAATTTATACAAGGATTGTTTCTTCTGTCCATTCACTTCTTTAACCTTCATTCCTCCTAGCTGAAAGAGCAACAGCGTTTACCTTTTTCCTTTCTCTCTCAGCTCATGACAGATACATTTATATTATGCCTTAATATATTCCTGGCACCTCCTCTTTTGGTTGATGCCAGTGCTCATTTGTTCTCGCTCTGTTGATATTTATATATACTTATGTTTGCTTTTGTGGATCTAAATCAAGACTGCAAAGAAATGTTTACAACATAAGTCCTGCTTCCTTTTCCATCTGCAGGCCCAGCTTATTGCTCAGTCTATCGGCCAGGCTTTCAGCGTAGCTTACCAGGAGTTCTTGAGAGCCAATGGCATCAACCCTGAGGACCTGAGTCAGAAGGAATACAGTGACATCATCAACACCCAGGAAATGTACAATGATGACCTCATTCACTTCTCCAACTCTGAAAACTGCAAAGAGGTTGGTTTTTATTAAGTGTGCAATACTTGCCTATACCTCATAAAGTAAAGACACGTGAATTCTTTTGTTAAAAAAAGAACTGTACATAAACACTTAGAGACTTTGCACGTAGTACAAACACTCATTGCTGCAGGGCTGTTGGAGTAATGCACAGCTATAGTAGCGGTTAACTAATTAGACAGATTAGGAGGCAGATGGTACAGTAAAATCTACTCAAACCAAGTCAACTTGAGCTTATTTTTTGCTGTAGCATTTATGCTTCAGCTAATGCTGTGCCCTGAAAACATTGCTGGAGGCTTTTGAAGAATTACACACTGTGAAACAGTTTTGCTTTATGAGCAGAGAGGCTGCAGGGGCACCATCACACAGCTGCTGTATTGGGGGCACATGAGTAATTTGCAGTGATGGGGAACCTGGGCTTTTTTGAAGCACTAAAGCTTCCTGACCTTTGTAACTGGGCCAAGAATAAAGTCATGTCTTGAGGCCTTGTGTGTAGATGAGTTGCATCAGCTGGTCAAAAACAGGAAAACATACAACACATTATGACTGCATTGAAATATGCATAATAGTTGGATCTGAAAAGGCTCTAAAGCAGGGGTCACCAACCTTGTTGAAACCAAGAGCTACTTCAAGGGTATCGAGTATTACGAAGGGCTACCAGTTTGATACAGCTTACCAAAAGAAGTTCCATTTAAATCTATATATTATTGATTACTGATATTCAATTGTGTGAAGACACTAATCACATTGATTATGCCCCATAATAATTATCAAGAATGATTTAGCAAGGTAGGAAACAGATGAATTTCAACATACAACACTTTATTTCTAACCTGTGCAATTGTTTCATTTTCAAATGATCAAATCAACAACAATTCACAGGACATCATCACAACCAATTTTTAACAAATCAGGAATTATGTACTATGTTTGTACAAGTTACCATTTATTTAAGACTATAAAACTCAATGCTTTTAGATTTTTAAATTTCAACATATTTTCACCACATCTGTAGCATTTTTGACAAAATCCTCTCTTACAATTTATGAACACAGTATTTGACACGTTTCAATATTTGCATTTAACTTTGACACACCACTACCATGTTTACATCTATTTTCAGTTTTCCTTGTTAGTTAGTGAGAAACCTGACATTGCATGCTGTTAACCAGTGTGCTGTAATCTGGGGTGTAACTTGACACTGCAACTCTGAGTAAGTCTCGCAGATGTGCATCAGTGAGGCATGCTCTGTGTTTGTTCTTGATGAAGTTCATGTTTGAGAAGGCTGATTCACAGAGATATGTAGAACCA
>VUQH01035251.1:0-17844 GCA_015106775.1 Etroplus canarensis | reverse complement strand
CAACTGGATAATGAGAAACTTTCAAAGAACAACAGCAGTTAGAGAGTTTCAAAGGTTCCCGCTGGTCCTGTTTTACACATCCTCCTGGTAGCCAAACAGGCGGGGACAGGAGACACAATAGGGTGATAAGCCAGCCTCCACACCCGAGAATAACAGTTTTTGTGGCTGTTGAGTACAAAGAAACAAATTTCTCCCTGTCTGTTGTTACTGTCTCTCACTTTCTTTTGTCTCTGCCCTTTGTGTATTGCTACGTTCCATTTCGGCCTTAAATACTTACCAGCAGCAGTGTAGCTACACCCATCTAACAAAATCACAAAGCCTCAGAGACATATGCTCCAAATGAGATTACTCATGTTCTATTAACCATGAAAATCTCAACTCTTGTTGATGATTTGCTTTGTTGATTGTTCTGTAGCTGGTTTATGAATTGCAAGGTACAGCAAATGCACACTGAAAATAGTTAAAATGATAAATTCCACATCAAGCCACTGATCACAGCATTGATAACATTTTCATTTCAGAAACTTCCTGTCCTTGTCTCCACCCAGCAAACCTTCTCGAAGAGAAGCATCTCTATTCATTAGATCACCTCCTGGGTCACAGCTCCCTTTTTGCCAATATAATGAAGAATCCACACACAACTCATTTTGCATGAATGCATGATCAAGCTGCTGTTGTTTTCCCAGACTTAGATTGACACTTCTTGCAAAGGTTCTGCCCATAAGTTTTTTAAATGGATCTCTGCTCTTTGGTTATAAACAGCTGAAAGTCACAATGAGATTCGAAATGTGATCCCATATGAGAAGAAAAAAGATTTTCACTGGTCTTAAAATTGCCTTTTCCAGATAACACAACGTTTCCAATTCCTGATTTACAGTACAATGGACACAGTTCTGCAAATGCAGCCAAAGCATGCAACAGTGAACAGAAGTAGTTCATCTGTTACATTAACTGTTCTTAGAAACAAACACCAGTTTAAAAGAAGTGGCTTGCTGCCTATATTTTAGTTGGTTTTAGTATTAACTACAGTATGACATGGTATTCAGCAGAGTTTTTATAGTTTTTTGGTTGTTTTCATAAGTTTCATTTAAATTTTTTCTTTCTTATGATATAGTTAGTATTTATTAATGGAATATTTAAGAAGCTATAAACAGCCTAAAATAATGTAAACATTGAATCCATCCATCCATTTTCTTCTGCTTGTCCAATTCGGGCCACCGGGGGCACTGGAGTCTATCCCAGCTGTTTTCGGGTATCACCCTGGACAGGTCAACAGTCTGTTGCAGATCCAACACAGACGCCCTTTCATGCTCACATTCACACCTACAGTCAATTTAGAATTGCCAGTTAACCTAACTGATTTGCATGTCTTTGGACTGGGAGGAAGCCGACACACCCAGAGAGAACCCACTCATGAATGGGGAAAACATGCAAGCTCCACACAGAGGGGCCTAAGCTGGCAGGCCGCTGGATCCGAACCCTAACCTTCTTGCTGTGAGGTGACAGTGCTAACCACCATGCTTCCATGAACATTTGAAGACACAGTCATGTAGAAATCCCAGTTTCCATAAATAGATTGACCACACCCTTCTTCTGTTGATTGTGTTGACAAATTTAACCAAATTGATGAAGACTACGTGGGCACACAAGCACCTCTCACCATAGAGGGTTGGATCAGGAAGGACATCTGGTGTAAAACCTCTACCAAATTACCAGTACGGATTAATCCGCTGTAGTGCTCCATTTGGGAAAATACAAGGGAGCAGCTGAAGGTACATTTCATGAAGACAGTCACTACCTGCATATCATTATTGAGTTATTTTGGTAAAACACAGTGCAATCTCAGTTAGTTTGGGTTTTTTGTTTCATTTTTTGTATAATTAAAATTATTTTTACCACTTTCAGTTTTTACTTCAGTTACCTTGGTATCAAGTAATGGGACTGACCTGTTTGGTAAGTATACTTATACTACACAGCCAGTCATGTGCCTGCAATGCTCACTGAACAAGAATTAAAGGCTTGCTTTTTTGTGTGTGAGAAAAGACTCAATATTCTGATGCTTGTTTGCATCCTTGTGATTTGTACCTTATGAATATGTTAAACTTCTGGTGTAACTTTTTTCTCTAATGTGATGTACCAAAATGTGCACCCAGTCAGTTTATTTTTGATATTTTTCATTCATTCATGCACTGGCACTGAAAGTGGACTCACTGAGATATTTATCTGCCCCTACATCCTACTTATAATCACAAGCTGACCTTTAACATGCATTTCTGTGTCCTGGAGGTGAGACTGGAGCACCTGGAAAATACCCACCAGGCACAGGGAGAACAAAGGGAAGAACGGCTGAGTGCAGCCAACCTTTGTTAACCTCTGCACTCTCACTTCAGTACTGATAGAGAATGAAACTTGTACTAAATGCTTTTCATTTAACCTAAAAACATAGGAAAACAGTAAAAAGTTTAAACGATATAGTACCTTAAAATGGTGCTAATATGAGAACCTTTCTGGGCCTTAAAAGGTGCACTGTTTCCTTGAGGTCCAATGATTAGACTGTACCTTTAGTGACAGACATAGACTTCTAGGTTGACCAGATGTTTTATTCCCTTCTCCCTCTGTGCCACAACTTGAGACAATGTCCCACATTCTGACCACCTCTGCAGGACAGCCACTTTTCTAAGGTCTGGCTCTAACTTGATACATGTGAAGGAAGCCGGGAAAGTTTTTTTAATAATCAAGTGTAGGTTAGCCTGTCTAATGCTTTGGCCATCAAGTCACCTAAAAGTCACAAGTTTTGTGAATTTTGGTGAATATAATGGAAACTACCACAAAAAATAAAACAATTAGTATATAGTTTTGTCTCTTTTGCTCGAGTTATTTTAAATTTTCGACAAGGAAATCTAGGACTTCAAGTGACACAGTAGATGCGTGTGTCACAATTGGCCAAAAATTGCAGATATTGCTCAAAAAAGGTGTGTCAGTCTATGAATAGATCACCACTGAAACCCAGATGATAACAGACAGAGCAGCAACTGAAATAACAGATATAAGCGAGAATACAGGAGGATATAAAGACCATTACAGCAAATTTAAGCTTAATTTTATCCTTACTGCATTCACTTAGTGAGAGAGATGGAAATATTGCATTAAAATATAAAATATTTGGCCTTTGTACGTTAAATGCCAATCCTGTAACTTGCAAACTTTCTTGTATTTTTATTTCTAAAGTGGATATAAAAATTTTAGACCACCATGCAGCACTGTCCCACACAAACGCAGTGTTTGTCCCACATTTAGGTTGTTGGGATCTGGTCACTCTCCTTCTGTGTAGAAAGTGGAAAATGAAATATTAGAGGCACGTGCTGTACCAACACAACACAATGGAAAACAGCACGCCTGTTTGGCTTTGCAAAGCAAACAATCGCAGGATGCAAATGAAAATAGCTGGGAATGGAAAGATCACTGCTGACATAGTTAAGTATGTGGGTGACATGAGAGTTTGCTTGGACCTGAGAACGATGCTCAGGAGATATGAACACTGCAGCACTGCTGAATAGGAAGCTTAAATACACAGTGTGCTTCTGTGTCTGAACACTGCTCCTCACATCAGCTGTAAAAGGAGCTGTTGTTGCTAGGGAAGGCTTGTCAGCCATAATGAGTGACTGGACTGAAGCGAAGAGCTACGCATATAAGGTGACCCCAACAAGAAAACAAAATGCATGCCCTCAGAAATCATTTATTTTCTGCAAACACCTGTGATCCTGTAGTTTTTCTTTTTTTTAAACTAACCCTGAGGTGTTGTGAAGGAAAGAGCTTCCCTGGCAACTGTTTCTGGACTGATTGCCATCATGTGACAAGATTACTCAGGCAAACGCTGACAAAAACAGAGAGAGAGGGAGACAGAGGGGGAGAGAGTGTGTTTGTGTGAGAAAGAGATAGAGAGAGAGAGAGAGAGAGAGATCACTGCTGATGAGTCAGAGGAGGCTGATTCTGACGTAATCCTTCAGCCTCCCCCTCCCTCCTCTTCCTCTGCCTCTGCCTACACAGCTGTTTCTGGATACTCAAGTCAGAGCCTGGTTTCCCTATAAGACACAGTAAAATTGTGAGATTTATTTAAATGTACCATCTGTAACATGTTATGTGATTTTAGATGTTACACTTCATGTTATTTCTTCAAGTTATTATTGCCTCAGTCAGAGTTTGTCCATTACATAACATTTTGGGAAATATCTCAAAATAGCTGCAATTTTAAATGCACTACTGTACTCAAAACTAAACATATGATATAAAAAAACACTAAATTAGATGTTTAACACCCAATAGCTATAGTGGAGAGGCCTTTGCAGCGCAGATTTTTTGTAAGCCGGTTTTCCTGGTCAAAACAAACGTCTCAGATATCCACAGTAACATCATTCCCACTTCCACAGTTGTTATTTTTACATGTCCACATCATTGCCGGGATAAATGATTCATAAGCCATTCATGCGTATTGGCCTTTCAGTTTCACAAAACCACAGTTTCACTTTAAAATTCTCAGAAAAACTGTTACGACTGAACAGTTTTCTGTCATGATTTTAATTTCAAATGCAAAATACATTTAAACAAGTAAAAATGTCACTCAAGATGTGCACTAACAGAATTAAAACTTGTAAAAATGCCTTTGCTATTTGAATGTAAATGCAGTGTTGAATGTTAAAGGGCCACTGACTATCAACAATTTGCATTTAGAAAATAAGCATTAGCACTTCTCTTTGTCAGACTGATATTGTTTCTAGTAACAAATATCAATAACCTTAACTGTAATGTAAAATCCATGTATATTCTATAATTTAATCACCAGCAAATACTGAAATGCATACCCATCATCTATCAAATGTTGAAATAACAGCCAACAAGGTCACATAAGTATTTACAAATCAGTCGCAGTGCTTAAATCTTCTCTTCTAGGGAACAATGAGAATTTTTAATGTGATTAACCACTGTTAAATGACTAATGAAAAACATTATGCAAAGAAAAGTGCAACATGTACATCTTTGTTGTTCTTCTAAATATTGCCCCTATAAACCTGGCTCATATGGTTTAAAAGGTCAACACTGCAAAACCAATAAAAACATTTGTTTGACAATAAACAGCCTGTTGATGCAAAGAGATGCTCATGTACGGGACATGCAGTTCATTTTTCATCCACTGTGCCACACTTTCACTCGTACTTTCATTGTGCAGTTTGGGTGTGAGTCTGTCAGCCAGCAGACCACCAGGCTGTTCCCTCACAGTGAACAGCAGGATATATTCAAATCATGCCTGGAGGAATATGCCTTTGAATAACTGCTATTTAAATGAATTACCTGCTTATTGGAATTTGGGAATAAAGGATGTGGCTTTTCTTATCTGGAAAATACTGTTATGTGTCTCCTAATCCTTTTACAACCCAGCTGTCATGTGATAACTTCAGTTCAACAGAAGAGAAAAGGTCTTGACTCAGTCTCAGTGTTCATTGAGAACTGCTGCTTCATTGAAGCCTATTGTTCATTTTCAAGGTTGATTTAAAAGAGAAATACAGTGTATATGACTTGGACTCTTGGGTTTGGGCGTTTCCTTTATTTAACAAGAATATACAGTGTTGTGCAAAAGTTTTGGGCCACCCTCAATATTTTGCCAGGAATATGGGAAATAGATACAATAATTCATGGAAACATATAAACACAGAATGGAAATACAGTACCTAAGACAAAACCAGAGTGTGTAGAATTCTAGCCGGCTTAAAAGTCAATATCTCATTCATCAACACTGCCTGAACTCTCTCAGGAAAGCTTTCTTATCATTTCTATACGTAGTCTTCAGGAATAGTTCTCCAGGCTTCTTGAAGGACATTTCAAAGCTCTTCTTAAGATGTCGGCTTCCTTTTGTTTCATTCTCGCTCAATATCATCCCACACTACTTCAATAATGTTAAGATCCATTCATCACATAGGACCTGTTGCCACTGATTTTCAGTCCAGTGTGTTATGTGGCACGCCTCAACATTCCCACATCGTTTCCCTTTCCTAAGAATGGCTTCTTGACAGCCGCTCTTACACCGAGGCCACTTCTGATGAGGCTTCAACAAACAGTAGATGGATCAGCTGAAGGGCCAGATGCATCTCTCAGATCCTTAATTTTAATTCAGAGGCAGAAATAAAGCAATACAGAGAGAAACATTTGGAGGGACATACCTTTACCTGGTAATATAGGTTTATTTGTAACCTATATTACTTACACAAGCTGTATATGATACCCTACAGACACACAATGACCTATAAAGAACAATATCATTGGCTGGGTTTGAAAACTACAAACCAGAAGTATTAGAAAAGGAGCTTGATAAAGGGACACAAGAACCAATTCTAACAGAGACAGCAGGGGGATAAGGGGACAAATAGACTGAAATAAAATATTCCTAAAATCTATTTAATATTAAGGTATTACACATAAAATCCTGTGTTTATCCATTTTTCCTTCTTTAATCTGGAAACTAACACTCATCAGTTGCAGATGAATCCCACCTCCTTCCAGGGAACACTCAGTTCAGAACATAAGCATTATTTATGTGAAGAAACTGCTCCTAGATCAGCCTTCACTTTCACACTGACTGCATTGTTGGCAGGGCGGCTTCACGGGACGAGCGCATGCGCATTGCTTCATGATGCAACGACGCAGATCGACGGCAATCGTGATGTGAAGAAGACAAAGGACACAAACTAACACTTTACAAACTGTGGATCGCCGCGATCATAAACGGATTAGAAGCGGAGAAGTTTGGGAAATAGCGCAATCGATAATACTAAAAATCACTTTTGTCACGTGTTCGAGCCTGGCCAATGGGAGCCGGCCAAATCCAACGGAAAGTATGTCCTTTGTTCGGATATGTGGCCAGCTTTACCTCCAAAGCGAGGCTAGAGTTCTGTGTGTGTCACGGGACGTGCACCTGAACGTGCTGTTTTTAGGCGAAAGGACGCGCCGTGCACCCGTTTTATCGCGGTGTTTGCAGAATGCCACGTGTCCAGGTTTGATGAACAGACCGGGCTAGTCACGTGGTTCCCCTCCCCCACCCCTGTACAGGGAATGGGGGAAGAAGGCGGACATGTTTGAGGGAAATGTGTTGGTTAAAAAGTATCGAGGTGGAAGACAAGAAGATAATTTGAAGAAAGGTTTCGCATTATTTTGGGATTTAACCATTGGAATTTTTTTTATTCATTTCAAATTCCAGACTTTGATGTGTTATACTTAAAATGTGATTTTGTTTTGGATAATTTAACTTTTTTTTTTAGAAAGCGGAATGTGTAGTGTACTGTGTGTTTTACAGCGCGGTGTTTTTAAACGTTAGAAATGTGTAACTGTGTTGGCGGAGCGTTGCTTTACGTCGTGTATTTGAGTGACATTGTGGGGAATTTGTAACCTTGGTGTGGGGGATGGGCGCGGCTGGTTAGGTAACCTTTTGTTAGAAGAGGTTTTCATGAGTTTGGTGTTTTTTTTTTTAAAGATGTTTCTGTTAAAGGTTTACTAAGTAGGCAGGTTTATGTGTATTTTGGTGTAGTTTGGACTGAAATCGTTTTGTCAAGCCTCAAGGGTCAGGTGTGGCATTTGTGTCTTTAAAACACCAAAGTTAATGTAGCCACAGCCTGGAGCTTTGTTTGTTAATGTGCTTGTGTAATTATCTCGGTTGGAATTGAATTTGATCAGGAGTAGCTGAGGTGAGTAGGAGAAAATGCTGTGTCATTCAGGCGTTGATGGTTTCTGAAAGCCTGTTGGGTGTTGTCTTTTTATTGTCTTTATTATTTGACAGTGTAAGTGAAGGCTACAGGAAAGCGGTGGTTTATGTAAAGTAAATTTAAAGCCTGCTTTGTGCCCTTCCAGCAGCTTTAAAGCTTTGTGGGTTGTGGAGGCCTCGTTTTTCAGGCTTGGCTGGTTTGACTGTTAAATAATTTAGCATTTTCTTCAGCATATGTAGATGACTGACTTCAGTTGTGTTTGTGAACTAAATATGTAGCTTTTTGAGTGTCTTACTGGACGTTTTTGTGTTGTTACTTGTTCAGTATTCGACATTAATGTCCTGTTTTTGTGTGCTTAAAGATGGCGGCTGCGCTCCTGTCTCTCAGATAAAAATGCGGATGTACTGGTTAGTAAGAGCGCTCGTGGGGAGAAGTCCTTGGCTCTTCGAGGGTACGCGTGATAGGCTGTAGGAACCAATAGGCGGCTTGGTATTTACCCTGAAAGCCCGCGTTACAGCCCTTTTGACCAATCCCCGTCGTCGCCTCGCACACGTTGACGTAATGTAACATGATGATAAGCAGGGTGGCTTCGCTGCCCTCGCTTTTTGTGGCGGAATATAACACCGGAGCCCGTTGCATACAGCATATCTTTAATACTGGACTGGGTGGACCAATAGTGTTGTGCAATTTCTTTGATTGACAGAAAAGACTTGCGAATAGGTCGGCCTGAATCACTGGCTGTGGAGTTTCAGGGTCTAGGGTTGTAGCAGCCTTGACTGACGTCGCCAACAGCCAATAGAAACTGTGAGGGCGGGGCTAGTCTTTGGCATTCCGTCCAATAGGGTGAGCGGTTGGTCTATAAAAACCCGGGTGTAGTCGCAGAGTCGCCATTTCAACGAAGCAGATTAGAAGCAGAGCGCCGTGGCGGGGGACAGAATTCTGACGAACGGAGACGGATCCTGGTTTGACTCTAGCTAAAAACAGAATCCGGATCCATCCTGATGGAAATGGCTGTTAACCCGCCCCTTGACAGGTATCTACCGGTATAACTGACTCTCAGCTTTCCATCAAAGGGAATATTGCGAACATTTCTGATTATTTATATAAAAAATATCGGTGCAGACAGCCTGTGTTTGCTGTAACTGAAGAGACGTGGACGCTGAGAACGCACCATAATGGACCGTGCCGTGTCGTTATAGTCGTTAAAAGCGACTTTCGTGTAGAAGAAATAACGGGTTTTGTGCGGTTTTTTTTTTAACGTAAGAAACTGCGACTGTTGAGCGCTATGCCGGCGCCATCTTCGGTTGCCGTTGGCCGTTCTCTCCCGCTGTCTGGCGGTTGGTGTTAGCTGTACTAGCATTAGCTTCACACCGAAGCTTTGCTCATGAGACTTGTAAGTATCACGACCACTGCCGTATGTTGTTATTTACTGACACTGATCACACGTTGTCCCGATCTGGTTCCATTAGAAAGGTAAATGTGTATAAAGGGATCGTTTGTGTTGTGACAAGACTACAGTTAAGCCAGATCGGTGTGTAGATGCTTGTAGACGGCAGGAGGCGGTGGTAACCCCGGATTTACTGCGTGTTTCGCCGGTTTGTTGTTGTAGCCATGTGCCGGTCAGGGGTTGTTGTGATCGCCGGTACAACGACTTGCAGTTTGTAGCACACCGGCAAATGCAGCCTCCGTTACCAGCCTCACCACCAGCGACTATATCTGTTTAATTAATCTAAGAATGCCAGGTGTACTGGGAGCTGTCTGATACATGTATTTAACGTGGGAAATGATGTACCTCCTGTTAAATGTCGGCTTAACCAGTATGTGTGTAGGGTGTTTCCGTTGGTTGCCTGGTTACAGCTCACTCGTCCCACACTAGTTAGCAGCTTTCATTGTGGTTTAAGTTACACTCTGGTATTTATTAACCTTCGTCAATGTACTTTATTAACACTTTTTTGTTTTCAATGTTTTATTAAAAGCTAACATTTTCTCCCAATTTGTTACTTTTTTTAAGCCAACCTATTTATTTTGTTTAGTGCTGTTAATATGTACATGATTACTTCCCTTTTTTAATAAAGTACACTAACTATCAAATGTGTTTCCAACAGTTGTATCATTCAAGACGGCTTGTGTTACCTTAAAGTAGTTTTCTTTTTTTACTTTTAGCTCCTAATATACAAAATATTGTACTGCATTGCTAATTTTTACAAATTTACACAGGAAAGTATTTTTACATGTTTAATTAGTATGTTAAATGTGCAGGGTGGGTCAATGCATAGGAGACAGACCCACCAGCCCCATGGGGCTTGTTAATTGCACTATTTGCATGTTAACAATGAGTCTGAAAAGAAGAACTCTTCTTACTGCAAGCAGTTCTGTTTTTTACCGTTCAGACTGAATGGTATTGCAACATTCATAAATATTATAGCAACTATCTTTGGTGTTTGGTAGGAAAGTGTATTCCAGCAGAAGACCTTACATGCCCCCTCTTGCCTTTGTTACAAGTCTTGCAAGCTCAGATGTTGGTAAGGATGTGGAGGTGGGCTACGGTGAGTTAAAGGTTTTTATGACTGAAGGGGAGGATGCCAGAGTTAACATGGCTGGTATTTACTTGAGAAATTGTTATTGTGCATGTAGTGCACATAATTTAATGCTGCCACAACTGCTGACAAGTAATGTTACATTAAGACGAGCACTGTAATCAAAGTGAACATTTGTGATGTTCAGTGATCCTAAAGTAAGAAATTAAAAGTGGGACATTTTAATACATGCTGGTGTTAATTCAGGATAGATGCATTGCACAGATAACTGCTGCTCACTTCTTGCAGTCTTGGGTGTGTGTGTGTGTGTCTGCATGTTAGAAAGTCTAAAATAACACAGTGCAAGTATAACCAGTATCTCATTACCTAAAGCCATCCTATTTAGCTCTAGTCTAGAGGGGCTAAGAATTCTTTGTTTACATCTATGGGTTAAAGGTACAACAGGAAGCCTAATGGTAAGTCAGATCAAGGCTGAGTTTTACAAAGCCTGTCTTGGGTTTACAAAGTGGCATTGCATCTTTGTAATAGGACTGAGTAACCTTGTATTTACATATGTGACCTTAAAACATTACAGTTGGGGGGGTTGTCAGGAAGGCCACCTGATAACGGCTATTGCCACATTCCTGGCAGCATCTCTTTTTGGACGGCAAGTGTCTCACTTGCACCGGCACACACCAACAAGTAGGAGTGGCCTGGTTTAAGCAATGCACATTCAACTCTTGAGTGTTTAAAAAATGTGAGCTAATTAGCTCTATTAATGAGTGACTGGTGATAAATGAGGTTTAGACAAATCTTTCACGTCTGGACTATGTGTTTGTTAAAATTTTTTAGAGCAGTCCAGTCACTGTAACATAGCAGATGAAACTCCACCCACAATCCCGGGGAAGAGTTTTTTTAACATGGAAATGGGCGTGGTGTAAGTCTAATCAGTGAGAGAGACTTCGAGAGGAGGAAGTGGTGAGACTTGCTCTCCCACTATGAGTGCTCATTTGGCAGGAGCGCCTTCGAGTCAGACTGATGGATGCCTGCTGAGTAATGTGTAGTAGCTGTCTGTGACTGACTCTGCGTGCCTTATGAGGGGGATTTATTCTGAACTGTTTGCCCATGAGTGTGCAGTGGTGTAAGCAGGATTAATTGTTTGTTAGGATAACATGCGGTGTATGTCAACAAGGGAATACTTATGTTGGGGTGATGAAAATTCATTGGCATTCATATTAATCCCAGGATTCGTGGCACAGAATATTAATAGCCGTTTTCTGTGACCACTGTGAAAATGGCTTTAGTTCATTTCAGTTCTAAAGTTTGCTTGCAAATACAGGAATTGATGCGTTAATAAGAGCAGCAAAAAATAATTGGAACTCTGGTGGAGGTTGGAAAACTTGGCTCCAAAAATTATGTAATTTTCAAGCAGCTTTTTATAGCTTTACAGACAAGTTAATATTCTTATCTGAAAATTTGGCGTCAATATAACATCTGATGCCAAAATACTCAGTTGGTTTCATAACTGTGCTCTCTGCAGCTCCCATGTCGGGGGTGATGCTGGTATGTTGGGAGTAATGATGGACCAGAGCTCTGGCGCAGCTGGAAAACGCATCCGAAAACCTTCACTGCTCTACGAGGGCTTTGAGAGCCCCGGGATGCCCCCCCTCAGCCAGATACTCCCTTCAGGGCCCCCACAACCCCCAGTGAAAGACCCCAGTCGGCAGGGAAGGATGACCAACCAACTGCAGTTTCTACAGAAAGTCCTGCTCAAGTCTTTGTGGAGGCACCACTTTGCCTGGCCATTCCATGAACCTGTGGACGCTGTCAAGCTCAACCTGCCAGTGAGTATGATTTCCAGGTTTACAGTTCTCTTCCTATTTAAAAGTAAATTTGGGATCCAGTTGCTGTTGTTTCTTGTCCTTAAAGCATCTTTCTCTCCTCCAGGACTATCACAAGATCATAAAAAATCCAATGGACATGGGTACTATCAAAAAGAGATTAGAAAATAACTACTACCGCAGTGCCAGTGAATGCATGCAGGATTTCAATACCATGTTTACCAACTGCTACATTTATAACAAGGTAAGTCTTTCCATGGGTGTCTGTCTGAGAAAGTTTGTCTGATCATTATAGCTGCTGTAGCTCCCTTGATATGACCAAAAACTCATGATTGGCATTAACACTGAAATTTACATTCAAAATATCATCAAAGAGCAGCCATTGTATTGTTAAAAATTATTCTGCTTTTAAGTGTTGTGTGTGTGTGTGTGATGTACATTATATTTCTACCATAGTAATGATTGTCTAAATCCTTCTTTGCAGCCAACAGATGACATTGTACTGATGGCCCAGTCTCTGGAAAAGGCATTCCTGCAGAAAGTGGCTCAGATGCCCCAGGAGGAGGTAGAGCTCCCTCCTCCTCCTCCACGGAGCAAGACAGTAAAAAATGGCCGGAAAGGCAAAATTAATACAGGTGTGCAGAGATGTTGAGTCTGTTAACATCAGATATACAGTACATGCAGGATTAAACACTTGGTTGTGGTTTTTTTTCCTGAATCTGCCTCCTAATCTTCTTTTTCCTTTCTCCCAGTCTCTGGAGGAGTGACGACGGCTCATCAAGTCCCAGCTGTCTCCCAGTCTGCGTACTCTCCTCCCACCCCAGAAACACCCGACTCCATCCTTTCTACCCCTCCACAGACCATTTTGACCAAGAGCATACCCCCCTCCCTTCACAGTGAGCAGAGCATGCCCACCATCCCGGGTATGCCTCCCACACAGCCCACGGCTAAGGTAATGGTTAGCATCTGACTTTTTATGTTGTCAGTTTTTATTAAACTTAATTAAGACCTCCGATTAAGAACACTAACCTACACTCCCCTCCTGTTCTCCTTACAGAAAAAAGGTGTAAAACGGAAAGCAGACACAACCACCCCGACCACTGTAGCCATGCCCATAATGAGCACAATGGGCGTCAGTGGTCTAGGCCTGGGGCACGACTCCCCACTCACCCTCACCTCCTTGGGGGTGGACCACAACTCCAGTATGGGAATGGGCATGGGTATGAGCATGAATATGGGCCGAGGAGCCATGGTTATGGGCACCAAAGGGGGAGCAGGGAACAGGAGAGGAGTGAGCGGACGACCCATCAAACCACCTAAGAAAGACTTGCCGGATTCCATCCATCCACCACCGGTTCGCCGCAGCAAGCTGAGCCCCCAGCTGCGCTACTGCAGCGGCGTCCTGAAGGAGCTGCTGTCAAAGAAACACGCGGCATACGCCTGGCCCTTTTACAAGCCTGTTGATGCCACGTCACTAGGACTTCATGACTACCATGACATCATTAAGCAGCCCATGGACCTCAGCACCATCAAGGTACGTACCTTAGAAATGCAGGTCTGTATTTTTCAGAAGAGACTATTTTTGTGTTTCCCTGTTTGTTCCCTTAGAAAACTGCAAATTGAACTTTGTATTAAATGCTTCAATTTTTTAAAAGATGGAAAGTGTAGTTAATATAGTTACTTTCATGCACGTCCTATTCAGCCATCTTTCACCTTTTTACTAAAAAAAATCTTTTCCGTCATAAAGATTTAGCTTTCATCAAGTGTTATAATGCTAACTACCAAACAAAATTAAGTTCTCTTTCAAGTGTTAATGGTGTTAATGCTGCTTTAAATGAGTGTTTGTCTAAAATCTTTTCTTCACTTCGTATTTTTTTAGCGGAAAATGGACAGCCGAGAGTACCATGACGCCCAGCAGTTCTCTGCTGATGTTAGACTGATGTTCTCCAACTGCTACAAGTACAACCCTCCAGATCATGATGTGGTGGCAATGGCCAGAAAACTCCAGGTAATTTTCATTATTTCTGTGATATAAGTTGTTTATTTACTGAATTCTACAGATGTCTGTCACCTTTTTTTTTTAAACCTTCTGATTCACAAGCCATTTCCTTCCTCCAGGATGTGTTTGAGTTCTGCTTTGCGAAGATGCCGGATGAGCCTCCAGCACCCCCTAGCTCCTCTTCTTCCTCCTCCTCCTCTTCGTCCTCCTCTGAGAGTGAGCTCAGCAGTGAAAGTGAGGAGAGTGAGAGCAGCCCGAGCTCTGACTCCGAGGAGGAGAGGGCAAACCGGCTGGCAGAGCTGCAGGAACAGGTTTGTACTGCAGCATGTGCACACACACTGAAGAGATGTTCACACACACACGTTGTTTGTGGGTCTTATGTAATTTTTCTATTTTTTTTTTTTTCTTTTCAGTTAAAAGCTGTTCATGAGCAGCTCACTGCACTCTCCCAGGGCCCCATTGCTAAACCCAAAAAGAAGAAAGAGAAGAAAGACAAGAAGAAGAAGAAAAAAGTCGAAAAAGAGAAGCACCGGCGACTAGAGGAAGATTTGCCATCTGTTCGGCCGCCCAAGACCCCGAAACTGAGCAAGACTCCAAAAGCCAAGAGCAACAAAGGAGTGGCCTGCCCTGTAATACCAATGAAGAAGGCGCCTAGCAAGAAAAACAACAAGAGCAAGTGAGTACTACCACCTGCTGGACAGTTTAGGAACTGGAAGATGATTCTGGAATATTAAGGCATTTAAAGGTTCCTTGTGTTTTTTTTGTTTTTTTTTAAACACTTTCTCTCCTTCAATTTCCTCCATCAGATCCAAAAAAAGCAACATGATGTTTAGCATGCCCCAGACGGTCCACGATCCCCTTGTCAGCCACTTTGACTCGGATGAAGAGGAGGATACGGCGCCCATGTCCTACGATGAAAAGCGTCAGCTCAGCCTGGACATCAACAAGCTGCCCGGTGAGAAGCTCGGCCGTGTCGTTTACATCATCCAGTCCCGCGAACCTTCGCTGCGAGACACCAATCCCGAGGAGATCGAAATAGACTTTGAGACGCTGAAGCCGTCGACGCTGAGGGAGCTGGAGAGATACGTCATGACCTGCCTGAGGAAGAAACCTCGAAAGCCATATGGTTAGTAAAAAGGATGAAAGAGGTTGTAAATCATTTAGGCATTACATTTTAGGTCCAAAATGTTTTTAAAACTTAAATTTTCAGGCTCTACAATGTTTAGAGTCTGTTAAGTTTAAAGACGTAAGATCATCAGTATATAACAGGTTTTTCTTTGGATGAGCAAAAATTTTAAGCCGTCTGCCTTTTAACTATACAGAAACTTCAGCTAAGCAGTAACCTGTCAGCTTTAGCTCTTTGATTACAGTACCTCGTCTTACTGACATTGTCTGTCTGCAGCGAGTAAAAAGAACAGCGCCGGAAAGTCCCGGGAAGAACTCGCTCTGGAGAAACAGATGGAGCTAGAGAGAAGGTTGATGGATGTCAGTGGTCAGTTGAACTCTGGAAAGAAGCCTCCGAAGACCAAACGTAAGTCCTCCATTCTGCTTTCTTTAAGAGTTAGATGTTATGGGTGGTGTCCTTTTCAGTGACCCTGAGTAAATGTGTCCAGATATCTGAAAGTCAGGCTTTTATCTCCTGGATTTTTTTTTTTGTTTTAGATCAATCTTCATGTAAGATTGTGGATGTTGAATCAGGTCTTGATGGTGTTTTTGTTTGTTTTCCTCCAGCAGAAAAACCTGCAGCTGACACTCACACCCAGCCGTCACGCCTCAGTGCAAGTAGCTCCTCGTCCGACTCCTCTTCCTCATCCTCTTCGTCCTCATCCTCAGACACAAGCGACTCAGACTCCGGCTGAGAGACAAGACTGTTTCATATGAAAAGGGTCACTTTAGGGGGACATTTCTCCCCCCCTCAGTGAAATGAACTGATTTAAAGCTACTGACGACGGAAAACTGGCCTCGATGGGTGGAGCGAGAGACGCTTCATCTCCTGCACATAAAGAAGATCGACGCGTATGTTGGAGGGATAAGGGTGCTAGAGCCAGAATGTGTCTAATTTCTGGAGATAATTTTCCCTTCTCACCGTGCTCCCTGTCTTTATGCTGTATAGATGAGGTGTACAGTTATCTGAATACTTTTCTTTTATAAAGAAGCATTTTATGGAGCTAATTTATTCCCTCATTGTGGGAGCGATTAAAAGTGGCGTGGGGCGGAGTTGTTTTAGGTTTTGTTTAGTTTTTTCAGAGTGGATAAAGAGGGGAAATGTTTCTGTATGTGTGTTTCTGAATGAGTGACGTTCCTCATAGTTTTGACGCAGGCGTTGAAAAAGTCGGTCTGCATGCAGAAGCACCTTCGGTTCAGCAGATTACAGAAAGCATGAGATACAGAGGAGCTGACAAACCTCTGCGCACATCTGAACAGCTTGTGGTCGCTGCACAGATGTGCAGTTCAGTTTCTACGTACATATTTCTGTTCCCATGTCAGCTGTTTTTCATCTACTTCTCTGTAAAAATGTTGCTTTTTCTAATGTGACCAATCTGCTAATAAATTGTCAGGACAAGTTTTGTCCACTCAATGACACCTTTGTTCTTTTGATTTCTTTAATCCCGTTTGATTTCAGTCTCAAAACAAAAGTTTAAATTGTTCATGCATTAAATATTTGATTTGAGTAGAAAACGTGTTCAGTGTGGTTCTCCCTCGTTTTAATCAGAAGTTTGTCTTTAAACAATCGGCCTTTGAGATTGACGGCAGCTGAAAGTGTTAAGTTTTATTTAAGAATAAGTTTACTTGGTGTGATTCAGAACTTTAGTTACAGCAGGTCAGAAAGTCCTCAGCAGCTCTGTTGAGGTTTTCTCCTTTTTTTTTGGCTGTTGATGCATAAAAGTTCATTGAGTTTTATTTTGATCGAGTAGACACAAAACATGGATTCATGTAATGATGCACTGTTTCGTTTAGTTTTGCTTGTACTACTAAACAAGTTTGATTTTTAGGTAAGGTGTGATTTTTTTTTTATTTGTTTTTAAATCGATTGGAGTATTGTTTGTCTGCTGCACATTATTTATTTAGGAGGATTTTATAAAGGAGACACCTCAGTACTGAAAGCAAAAGTCAAAGTTTATGGAATATGCACAGATTAACTGTCAGGATTTCAGAAGTGTACATAACTTACAGTCTCAAGCTCTGAGCATGTGTTTGTTTTCCCTTCAGTAACTTGGATTACTTTGTCCTGCAATGTTTTCTTTGGTTCCTTTTATAAAATATTTTCTGTCTCCTGAAGTTTGTCAGAAACATTAAAGCCTCTGTGCTCTAGCATTTCACCTGAACATCTGTACATAAATAAACAGACAAGTTTTCACTGACCGTGGGACCTTTTTATTCACTCCTTATGTAATTTCACTGACACACTGAGCCTGTGTAGCATAAAGAGATGAGCAATATTTGCAGACAGAGACACACTGTTGGAAGAAAATATCGAAATGTTCAGTTTACTGAACTGAAAGAAAAGGGTTGAGGGGGTGGGAAGAGTAAAGAAGGATAAGGGAGAGCTGAAATTCAGCTCAGGTCTTACTGTACAATGTGATCTGTTTCTTAGTTTTTTGGAAGTTTAACTCATTCAAAATTCAAAACCAGTATTTCTGGATGTCTTGATGCATGCTCAATCATCCAGGTAGTAAAACCTCAAAAGTTGATTCTGTTCATCTGGACGTAAAGTTTTCCGTGCTAGAAATGTTTCATCA
>VUQH01035248.1:25666-45415 GCA_015106775.1 Etroplus canarensis | reverse complement strand
GCTTTTGGTACCTTTGGCAGCGTGGGCAGGTGCCAAGTCCTGCTGGAAAATGAAATCAGCATCTCCATAAAGCTGGTCAGCAGAAGGAAGCATGACGTGCTCTAAAATTTCCTGGTAGATGGCTGCGTTGACTGTGGAAAACATAGTGGACCAACACCAGAAGATGACACGGCAGCCCAAATCATCAGTGACTGTGGAAACTTCACACTGGACTTCAAGCAACGTGGATTCTGTGCCTCTCCATTCTTCCTCCAGACTATGGGACCTTGATTTCCAAATGAAATGCAAAATTT
This sequence comes from Etroplus canarensis, assembly GCA_015106775.1. Lineage (NCBI taxonomy): Eukaryota > Metazoa > Chordata > Actinopteri > Cichliformes > Cichlidae > Etroplus > Etroplus canarensis. The sequence goes on along the minus strand of VUQH01035248.1, from coordinate 45,122 downwards.
GCTTTCATCTGAAAAGAGGACTTTGGACCACTGAGCAACAGTCCAGTTCTTTTACTCCACAGCCCAGGTAAGACGCTTCTGACTTTGTCTCTGGTTCAGAAGTGGCTTGACATGAGGAATGCAACATTTGTAGCCAATATCTAGGATCCATCTGTGCGTAGTGACTCTTGATGTGCTGACTCCCGCCTCAGTCCACTCCTTGTGAAGCTCCTCCAAATTTTTGAATGGATTTTGACTGACAATCATCTCAAGGCTGCGGTTATCCCTGACTGCCTCCATGCCGCACTGCATTGATGCAGTAATTCATGCAAAAGGAGGTCCAGCCAGGTATTGAGTGAACTGAACATACTTTTCAGACGCCTGACATTTCTGTTTAAAATATAATTTTTTATTTTATTTTATTATTATTATGCAATATTCTAATTTTCTGAGACACTGAATTTTGGGTTTTCATTATCTGTAAGCTATAATCATCAAAATCTCGAGAAATAAAGGCTTGAAATATTTCACTCTATGTGTAATGAATCTATATAATATATGGGTTTCACTTTCTGGAATGAGTGACAAAAAATATTGAACTTTTTCAGGATATTCAAATTTTTTGAGATGTACCTGTATTTGCATACTGGTGTATTTATCCTGCTCCAAGTGTTTCTTTTTACGGGTGCAAAAGCTTAGTCCTACATATTCTTCTTGAAAGACACGGTTTAGAACATCACTGGAGGAAGCCAAAGCAAAACTGATCTGTTCTTATGAGTGCAGAAAGATGGAAGGGTTAATATCACTGTCAGCCTTGAATTTCCCCAGTCTCTTAAAATCCACATTTTGTTGGAACGCCTTCAAAAATTTAACAGAAGCATTTAATCAAATTTCAGCACAAGTATGACTGACTACAACTCAAGAACTGGATACTTAATTGGTGTCTGTCCAAAGACTGCAAACCTTGACTGGCACCAAATTCACAAAACCTGAAGATGGAGAGAAACAAAGTTTCAGCACACACTCTCACATGCACTAAAAGAATAATTTAATAAAAGGTTTTGCATTAATGAGTCATCAACCCTACTTTAGTTCCCCAGTTATCATGCTCTAGTCCCCATGCCCTCATCCGGACACAATGTTCCCCTGTCGAAAACTGCCGAACACAGACAAAACGCTCACTTTGTCTGCCTAAGCAAATAATTACTCCGATTAATTAGCCATGCTGTGGCTGTGATAGCTGGAGGCAAACATTCCATTAAAAAGAGCTAAAACACAGCAGAAAATAGCTGTACCATCACCACTGGAGGGTGCACTCCAGTGACCTTCTCTGACAAAGCCTGGGAAAGCAGATGATGTATAGGATGAGTTCCTTTTAGACTTGGGACACTTTACACGCTCTTCTATTTGACCTGTTGCCTATTCTGCCTCTGAATAGCTCTCATTTTAGGTTAAAACATTCATTTATTTAGACTCTGCGTGTTACATTTTTCCAGGTAAATGACAATGGGGCATGGAACGTCAAAATATCTCAGTTGTTTCTGGAAGACAGAGATAATCTGTCATGTGACTTTCACTTTCATTTGTTGCTTCATTTGGTTTCGGCAACAACTTCTGCTTGGTTATGTCTACGAAATTATTATGGATTGGCTTAAATAATGCTCATTCAAAATGTTAGATCTGCATGGTAAAAAATTCGTTAACACTTGCAATCCTGTACATTAATAAATGATCCTAGGGAACCCAGTGTGTTAAAATGTGACGCCAAATGTGTCTGACCAAATGTCCATTAGGGATGAGTTGGAAGTCAGACCAACTCGTCCCTAGCAACACACAACAAAGTTAGTCACTGGTTGTTAAATGTAGTGAGCCATTAGGTCAGGTATGCTCCTAAGAGGTTGATGGAGACCAAAAACAAAGCAAAAAGAAAAGTCAGTGACTAGAAATATGATTCCAAATGATGTGCCCTCTTTCTCTGCAAAAAGGTTAAATACCAATCCGGTCTCACAGTAGTTTGTTAAATAGTCATGACGTTCCATTAATTCATGCTCCAGGGCAAAAAATTTTACAGTATCTTAGTGTTCGTCAACTTGAATTTACCCCACATTATTTTCATCAGTCCACTCTCATATGTACTGATTTGTCCATGTACAGAAAATGAATATTTTCCACTTTTAAAAGTCAAACGGTCTGCATTAGGAGGGTTGAGGTGTGGCAATGGAACAACTAATGTTACTGCTCAGGCCAAAGACTCAAGTAAAGTCATACATGTTAAAGATTTTCACACCATCATTTTTAGCATTTTAAAATATGTTATTAATTTAAAAACACCACTTGTTTAAGTGTAAGCATTACCAGTGACTTGGTCAGGTTCAGAAAAAGATCATGTTTGGGCTAAAATGCAACGATTAAGCTTTGTTTTCTTGGTAACTATCCTGATGCCTCCCCATGCTTGTCTGGACAAAATACATGCTTCTGACATGAAATATACTCCTGAAACACACTACTTACAAAGTCAAGCTCATAGACACAAAAACTGAAAATTCATTTCCATTAACACAATAAATGTAATTACTTATTTGCATATATATTCAGAAACTGCTGTAAGACTGGTACTGACTGCTACTGTCTGCCAACATGTCTTCCACGTACATTTATTTCAGTCTTTCAAATTCTTGCATTTTCCCTAAGTGGCTAAATAATGAATTATTGCAGTAATATAGTGCAGTTGGTCTTATATAAAAATGTGAACATCCCCTTATGACATTAAGTGGTTATCTAAAAGCTAAAACATAGTTTGATGAGTTTTTGATGACTATGCATCTACTTTTATTGTGTGTAAAACGTCAAGACTCCAGTCTCTCCCATTCTTTTTACCTGCCTTTGTGGTTTTTCCATCAACATCTCACCACATTACACATTGCACTCTGAGACTGACTAATGGACAAATGTGTATAATTTGAATCCAAAGACGGGGACAGAGTTCATTGACATAACGGACCAATATTTTAGGAATGAGAAGAAGTTACAGGTATGACCTGTTGCTCTACCAATAGAGTGAGAGGAATGAGAAGAGGAAGCATGGTGATATTTCTTCTACATAAAACCCATCATATGCAAAAGAAATTTCACTCTACACTCTGTGCAGTGAATGCTATAGTGTGTATGGTGTGAGTGTACCTGCTGTGTTGCAGCAAACAGTATGGATTGGCATCCTCAAAATGTGAAGTTTACAGTCCATTGATCTTGTATTAGCTTGCGTGTGTGCATATAGAACCTTCATTAACATCTCACAAGCACAGTCCCTTCTATTTTCCTTTCCTGCTTTTCAATCAGATTTTTTCCTTTAAATATTTGACGTTGATTAGAGGTTGAATCACGATTATAGCACGAGATCTCAACACCTCCCTTGCTGCAATAAAATGAACTAAGGCCCTGACACAGTACCATCACTTAAAAAAAGATTCAGTTAAAACAGTCTTTCAACATTCTCTTTGGGACTGAAAACTTCTACACCCCCTAGTGGATGTCATAAGAATATCCCCCTGTTTCACCAACCTGTATTGTACTGTACCTTACTGTGCTTATGTGCTCCCCGAATCATAATGGAGAACTCTTTTGTTATCCACATTAGAGACATAAGTGTCACAGAGACAAGCAGTAGTAGCAGGTCTTTACTTCCTCTGTGCCCCTGTGTGTGTGTGTGTGTCCACTGCCATTTCAGCACACAAGTTCCTCACAAATTACAGTTCCTCTCTTTGTTTGGGCAGAAGGAGAAAATGGTCTCATCGGGCAAGGCTGCAGTAATTTGATTTCTATTTTCAAATGAGTTTGCTCTTGTTTCATTTTGCACTATTTCTAAGTGCTTTGTTGCTGCTTCATCTTGTTCAATAAAACTGTATAGACATTTCCACATGCAACGTGTAGCATTATGTTCCCTCAATTTCCCTTTTGTACAATCACTGATTATCGAGGAGCAATGAGAATTTCATCTGTATGTCGTGGAAGCACTGATATTTCTGATTTCCAACAAGCACGTCTCCCTAGATAGTGATGGACTTTATTTGTAATGGAATGCATAATTTGATTATTCTGATGGTGGACACACATGGCTAGATTCATCCTGACGGTAGTGGGGTGTCCAGTAAAAGCACTTTGCCACCTTAGTGTCACACCACAGGTGATAGGGTAATGTAACCAAATATATTCGCTATATAGCAAGATGCGTGGCAACCCTCGCCATGCTTGTGGTAAAGTTAATTTAGAGCTCTAACAGGTATGACAGAGCAAGAGGAGATGTGTGTATATGTGTGTGTTGGAGTGAAACCCCAGAACAGGTTAGACTAGTCTCATAAAGAACCAACATCTAGATACACTATATGGACGAAAGTATTGGGCACCCTACACATTACACCTACAGGAGCTTTTTCACATCCCATTCTAAATCCACAGGCATTAATATGCAGTTGATGCCCTCGTTGAAACTATAACAGCTTCCACTCTTCTGGGAAGGCTTCTATAATGTTTTGGAGTGTGTCTGTGGGATTTTTGCCCATTCATCCAGAAAAGCATTTGTGAGGTCAGACACTGATGATGGATGAGCAGGCCTAGCTCACAATCTCCATTCATTCATGCCCTTAACTAAGTACTCAAAGTACATTTTACTAAAAGCCTCATTCACCCATTCACACACAGAGTCATACGGCACTTTATTCTATGCCTTTAGCATGTTTAAACTTTCATGCACACACTCACATGAATGCATCAGGAACAATTTGGGGTTCAATATCTTGTCCAAGGACATTTCAGCATGTGGAATGAGGTCACCTAGCAACCATCCAGTAAGCAGACAACTCACTCTACTTCCTGAGCCACAGCTGCCACACTTCAACCCAAATGTTCAACAGGGTTGAGGTTTGACCTCTGGGCTCTGAGCCAGCCAAGTTCTTCAAAACTCATCCAACCATGCCTTTATGGACTTCACTTTGTACACTGGGGCACTGTCAGGGTGTAACAGAAAAGATCCTTCCCCAAACTGTTCCCACAAAATTGTAAGCATGGAATTTTCCAGAATGTCTTGGTAAGCTGAAGCATTAACATTTCCCCTCAAGGGAATTAAGGGGCCCAGGCCAGCCCTACAAGAACAACTCCATGGCATTATCGCTCCTCCGCCAAACATTATGGTTGCACTTTCCAATCAGGTGCATAAAATTCTCCTTTCATCCACCAAACCCAGACACATCTATTAGACTGCCGGACAGAGAAGCATGATTTGTCACTCCACAGGACACATTTCCACTGCTACAGAGTCCAGTGGCGAGACGCTTTACATTACCCCATCCAACGCTTGGCATTAAGCTTGGTGATGTAAGGCTTGCATGCAGCTGCTTGGCCATGGAAACCCATGTCATGAAGCTCCCGGCACACAGTTTTTGTACTGATGTTGGTGCCAGAAGAGGCTTGGCACTCTGCAGTCACTGAGTCATCAGTGCATTAGTCACTTGCACACTATGTGACTCAGCACTTGACAACCCCACTCTATAACTATGTGATTTTTTTACTTCAGTTAAGTTGCTGTGGTTCTTACACATTTCCACTTTGCAATAATATTCAGATCAATTTAATTCAATTTTATTTATATAGCACCAATTCACAACAAAAGTTGGCTAAAGATACTATAATACAAGAGAGAAAACCCCAACAATCCTCTATGAGCAAGCACTTGGTGATGGTGGGAAGGACGAACTCTTTTTTTAACAGAAAGACACATCCAGCAGAACTAGGTTCAGGGAGGGGTAGCCATCTGCCTCGACCAATTGGGGGTGAGGAGAAAGAGAAGAGAATATAGTATAGCAAAGAGAGACACAGACAACAGGAGAGAGAAGACAAAATTTAATGACAAGTAGCAGTGGCATATAAAAGCAGGGGGGTGAAAAGATGTGGGTGGGGAAGAAATGCTCAGTGCATCATGGGAAGTTCCCTAGCAGAGAGAACCTATCACAGCACAATTAAGAAATGGTTCAAGGTCACCTGATCCAGCCTTAATTATATACTTTATCAAAAGTTTTTAAGCCTAATCTTAAAAGTAGAGAATGTGTCTTACTTCCAAACACAAACTGGGAGCTGGATCCACAGGCGGGGGGCCTGTTGCTGAAGGCTCTGCTTCCCTTTGTACTTTTAGAAACTTTAGGAACCAGAAGTAGCCCTGCATGCTGAGAATAAAGTGATCTATTAGGAAATTATGAAGAGGCATTTAACCCTTTCATGCATGGAAGGCTCTATAGTGGCCAGCAATTCAAAAGTAATTTTCTGCAATATGCATGTGTTTTGTTGCTATAGTGGCATATCAGTGTCAAAAAAATCTTGACTGAAAATGCCATAATTCATACATGTAACAGTTAAGATTATTCAAGACTTTGTATGTGAGGAGACAAATTTTAAATCCAATTCTTGATTTAACAGGGAGCCAATGAAAAGAAGCACATGTACATGGTGAAATAGGGTACAGGTGAAATAGGATCTCTCTTTCTAGTCCCTGTCAGTACTCTTGCCACAGCATTTTAAATCAACTAAAAGCTTTTCACTGATTTTTTATAGCAGCCATATAGTAATGAATTACAATAGTCCAGCCAAGAAGTAATACATGTGTAAACTACTTTTTCAGCATCACTCCGAGATGGAATGTTTCTAATTTTAGCAATATTGCATAGATGAAAGAAAGCAGTCCTGCATGTTTCTTTAATGTGGGCATTACACAAATATACCATTTACAGCTGATCATGTATTATATGGGAGGGATGAAATTTCAAGAAACAATTTGTTGCAGGGGTGGCATCCCATTACGGTACCACACTTGAATACAGCGGGCTCTTTTGAATGACCCATTCCTTCTCAAATGTTTGTAAAGGCAGACTGCATGGCTGGGTGCTTGATTTTATACACCAGCGGATAATGGAACTGAATGAAACACCTGAATTCAAAGATTAGGAGATGTGGCCCAATATGTTCGTCCACATGTGTATGTTTAGGTCATATATTACATTTAAACTCACAGTTGTCCAGGCTTTGATTGCATCTGTGATTAGAAGACAGAGAGACATGAAATCCACCTCATGACTGACTACTGATGTTCAGACAGAGCCGATTCTATCCAAACTAAGGCTAGAACTTGTCTCAGATTAGCTGAAGGAACCCTGGGAAAAGTTGATACTGCCAATCCAGTACCCATCCCTTCTCCTCCTCACGATCCAATAGATGAAACGCTTCTTACACCCACAGGAAGCAGCAGAGGACGTCTCGATAGCATCCACCATCTATTTTATTTTTTTCCTTATTCTTATTTTTCAATTTGGTGTCTGGGGAAAGGTCAGGATTAGTTATCGACGTGGCTGTGTCTAAGCCAGCGACAGGGAACCACTGCCGCTGCCATGGGTCCCCTAAAGCCATTTTCCACAGTCCCAGCAGCAGCCTGTAGTAATAGTAGTAGTAATCTGTGTGTAGGTGTCTGAGTGCGTGTCCACACAATTGTGAAAGCACCAGTGGGTTTGTGTACATTTCCATGTGCACTCTTAATGTATAGGTATGTATTTATGTAAACGTCTCTTTGCATTTGTATTCTATCCTACATTATGTTTCATAGACAAGTCTTCACATTTTGTATATGCATGCACTCACACAGTTACATTTGCATGTATTTGCACAGAAACCGAGCAAAGCCAACCAGCGCCTCACTCTGCAACTTAGCATCCCAAATACATTTCGATTCAAGTGCTTCTCAAATGCTGTTGTGTAGTGTTTCAATCAGTCTGTCAACCCACCCACAGGCCTTAGTCAGTAGTTCTTTAAGTGGCAGAGTCCAGTCCACAAAACTGATTACATTCCACTTTCCTGTAGCATCCTACCTTTCTTCTTTTATCATCTCCCATCCATTCCCAAACTAGCAGCGATTCCCACTGCGAGAGACTGCTGTCTCACAGTCCCAGACCTGTGAAATGATGATAGAGGAGCAGGAGCTTCTCACCCATCAGTCTTTATCTCTCCCTATTTGCCCTCCCCCACTTCTACGGCCTCCACCACCACCTAGACTGAGCTCTGGTTGTGGTCACTCTGATGGTGACGGATGTTCCTGGTCGAGGAGGGCTGGAGACCCCCCCAAAGTCATCTCAGCCTTCGCCTCAACCTGCTGGCCTACTGGTCCCCCAGCAAGGCCTCTGTAGGTTAGAGGTCAGAGAGTGATGGAAAAGGCAGAAGTAAAAGAGAGAGAGAAGAGTGTTGGAATAAGAAAAAGAAAGTTTACTAAATCCTCCTCTGTGCTCCTCTTCTCTAGGAGAATTTAAGCTGCGGGAGCGGTGTGATTTGTTTCATGTCATCAATTTATTTTGAGTAGTGCATTGCATTATTTAGATGATGCTTATCTCACCCTCAAAATCACTATCTTGTCTCGACTGGCACAGAATAGCATCCGTATCTCTTGTGCTCATCAAGGCATCTCATTTATTAACCAAAAGGAATTCTGAGCAGAGGAAGATATGCAAGAATGATTAGATGCTCAAAAATTTGATGCTATCTGTCAGCAGTTGGTTTTTCTTCATCTCTCTGTAGCCGCTAGATCTTTAAAAGACATTAGCCACATACTGTAAGAAATAAATCAAACAAATGGATTAGCAGAGCTAAATAGTTGTCAGGAGCCTCACAAGGCCTTATGAAGACAGATCTGCCTCTTATGGAGGCAATCAGGTATGGAACTTATCATAACAGAAATTAGGAGTGAGACCAATTTTTTATTCCACAACCCAAGGCTATATTTCCATAAAAACTAATGGCCAAGTATATTACTCAACTATGCTGACTTATGTGCTAGCTCCCCTGTATTTTAAACATACATATATGTGTATATGTAGTTTTAAAATCGTGAAGATTAATGTGGTGCTGCATTTAGAGATAAGGTGGAGCAGGGTGATATAAGAAGCTTGTCATTAATAGGTGCCTTTGCAGTTTGGTATGGGAAAAGCAGTGGTAGCGGTATAGTCGATGTTTGTGCCCTCAAACGAAGGGGTACATTACAGCGTGAGCAGATATGCAGTTTATTTCTGGGAACACACAACGCACTGACAACTAACTGACAGAGTTTCAACTTAAAAAGCTATTAGGATTTTCTTGTTAGCAAAATAGTAACCGATTTACCGCACCAGCAGATACAGCACAGCATCGTACAATTCTGTGTTATGGTCCTGACCACCTGACGCAGTCCTGTATTCACATTCTTGTAATTTTTTTTGTTCTCCTTAGGTTGGGGTCTTGAACCTGCGGCTCTGGACTGTATGTGGCGTTTTTGCCCATCTTAAGAGGCTCCCTGTGACTTTGACAAAAAAATTTAAAAAACTATATGAATATGAATATGAAAATGAACAAGGTTTGTTTACTGTCACTGGCAAGGCTGCTCGCTTATGGGTGTGCTTTTTTACATTTTCATAAATACAGGTAGGACTCAAAGTGGCTGCACAGTTTTACTGTGTTTCAAAGTAGTTCTAAACATGTGAGTAGATTTTTTTTTATTGACAATTTTCCAAACTTTAGTTCTATAACTTATTAAATCTAACAGAAACAGCTTATTAATGTAAAGAATATGCACATTTAAAGTACCATATAATCATGAATAGCTGTAAATAACTTTAATTTACACCAATTATTAATGTCAATGTGAGGCCCTAATACGTTTTGTGGCCCCATACAAATGTTTTTGTGCAAAAATTGCCCAAAAATGGCTCTTTTGGCAGTAAAGGTTGACAACCCCTAAATGTTCCACATGGTAGCCCACACCAGTAAACTTGCCAGAGTTTGTTAGTGGAGGGAAGGTGCCAAACAATGTGGAGCAATGCTTAAAAAGCTGTTGCACTAAAGGGAACTGTAGAATCACAATAAAAGGATTTGTTAACCGACTACAAGATTTTTAAAAGATTATACACGCTTCATTTAAACCATTGTCTGGAGTAGTCCCCGTAGTGTAGTGGTTTATACATTTATCTTACAAGAGAAAGGTCCCTGGTTTGATTTCAGGTGGAGGCACAAGCCCCCCCCCATGGAGGGCTGCGTCAAGAAGAGCATCTGGTGTAAAACCTCTACCAGATTACCAATGTGGATTAATCTGGTAGGTGGTGGTGACCACTTGGGGAGAATATAAGGGCGTATCTGAAGGTACATTTCATTTAAACCATTGTACATGGATGTCCATCGGTAGATTATTACACATTTCAAATAGTGTCAAAATTTTGTTCCCTCTCATAATCCAATGTAGGACATCAGTTTTGGAAACAAGACCAAAAAAATACTATATAAACTACATAATGACCTCCGGAATGATGGCTATTGCACAAACACTCCAATTTGTATAGTTTGTGTACTCCATGCTTGCGTGCAAATTTAATCTAGCTATGCGCCTGTAACTGGAAGAGGCTGATTGTTTTAGCGAGCTAAACTTCAAAAGCTAGACAGGTGGCATGTAAAAATGTCATCACTGTAAAACTCCCTGCACGTGAAAATGGGAAGCAGGGGGTGGGGGTGAGGGCACAGCACAGCAAGCCAAAAGGCCATTAAAATCTGCGATCATTTATTTCCACTCCTTTGTCTAATCCATCTCTCTGGGGAATGGTTCTGTCCTTATCCACCCAAGGCTACCAATCTATTCTCCTGTCTGTCTCCATGCATCAGAATTAACCTGTGAAACAGTCAGACATGCTCTCTTTCTCTTTTACTCCTTTCTCTCCTTCTGTCGCCATCTCTCGTAGGCTCGACCCCCTTTCCTGATTTGTTTCCTTTTATCTCCCCTCTTACTCATTCCCCCAGTTTCTGATTGTGCAAGTGTCTTCTTGTTCTCACCTTTCCTTTCCTTACCCAGCACCTGTTCTTCCTCCCGCTCTTCCTCTCTCTGTGTCAGAAATGTCTACATGGATTCAATTCAAATCATATCCAGAAAAGAGAGAGCAACAAGACTTTGTCAATGGCAATTTAATCCATGGTGAGGCAAGGTGTATGCAGTGCTGTGCATGTTCCAGGAAGCTGTCTGATTGCATTTGGATTTGTGCAGATCTGGATGCTGCTCAGTTATTGAGAAAGAAAAATTATACAGAAACAGACACCTCACTCATTTTTCACAATATACTTTAATTTAGCTTTTTTGTATATTTTTGAGAGGGATGTTTATTTAAGTTTAGATTTGTTTTTCAAAAAGAACAGATGTACTTTTGTGCACCGGGAGAGTGGGCTGGGGCACCTCCCTCCCTAACCTTGTGTTTTGGGATAATAAGAATAAGAGGTATGACGCATACAGCTCATTATTCACTGCCTCACTGGTCATGAAAAGCTAGAGAATAAAAGTAGTGCCTCAAACCAAGGTCCAATTCCCCATCAGGCCACATTCCCCAAGGTTAGCCACACCATTGCAGTGTCACATCATGAAATAAAAAACTCTCGTCTGGCTCCCAGCCAGACACAAACGTCTTTTCCTAATGGCTGCCACAAAGTCCCACTAAACATCGAGTGAATATTTATAGACTATTAATAACCTATGTGTAAACGGCTAGTGTCACCAACCGGGTGAAGCAGATGATGGGGAATCATAGTCAGGGAATTGATATTGGCTCAGAGTTCCCCAAAGGTAGATAAATGGGCCTTAGCAGCTCAGACTTGTGCACACATGGGATTGGCTGCCAGGAATCCCAGACGGAGAGGTCTGTGATCTGAGCCCGTCCAAATTCCAGCAATATAATTGGTGTAATCGTGTGATGAATTGCAGCCATTTAGCTTTCCTTTTACTATCTGCAAGCTTCAGCAATTTTTCTTATAAAGGTATAACCAACTGAGTTCACGGGGCATTTTCTTGTAGCAGAGTCGGGAAAGGGCTGGGGCGACGTTAAATATGTACAATTGGGCAAGTAATTAGATTAATAAGGCCTAAATGAGCAGCAGGCCAGAAAGCGAAACCCAAAATCCCTCATCCTTTGAGAGTATGGGGTGAAACACATTCTGTTCGAAGTTTAAATGAAGCCTGAAAAAAATTTCCACGCTGTGGTTGCTTCACTCGTTTTCTCCCCCGAACCGACTTTAATTCTTCTCCCTGTTCATCTCTCTGTTCACGAAAGAGATGTTCGGCAGAAGTAATAATGAAGCAAAAAATTGTGAGGCTCTGAAGGGAGAAAGAAGTATGAGATAAGAAAAGGCACTTTAGGATTATTTAACTCTATTCAATCACTGGCTGCATTTTCATGTCAGATCTCTGATTCAGGTAGTTACAGCATGATATAGATTCTTTTCATACCTGAAGGTTTTATTGATTAAAATGTATGGGCCAACTATGCTGAATGCACAAACTCAATCAACTGTGAATGGCTAAGGAAAGCCCATGAAGGCTGCAGAATTTTCTTTCGGGAACAATGTTACAGCATAGTTATAAAGAACAGATTAGGAGACACAGCCACACTATCCGTCCTGTGAAGCTGAGCAGTGTTTCGAGCTAAATGCAAACACTTGTAAACATATTTTCCATACCAGTCATAAAATGCTGATCTTAAGTGGGTGTAATAATTAACTCCTTTACCTAGCTCAGCTTGTTAGCATCCTGACGAACTAAAGCTCTTGGGAATGTTTCAGTTTTGCAGATACCTAGTCATAAAACATAATTTACTTGCAGGACAAGTGATGAAGAATCATCAGAATCATTGTCTCACAACCATAACTTTCAATGGATCAATGACAACTTTGACCTGACGGCAGCATTACAGGAAAAATTAGATTGATAGGACATATCAATACTTATGTAAAACAAAAAATGTCCACCTGCTGATGTCAAAGAAGGCATCATCTCATACACGAGGATGCTGTGGGGACCATGAATGTCAGTTAAAATCTTACTGCCAAATTAAATCAATAATTGCAGCAATATGTTGGTCTGTTGGCCAACATATTTGCCATTTCAAGAGCTGCACATAGTCATATGAAAATAAAGTTTTCATAAGATGAGTACTTATTTTTTGCAGTCCTATGAAAAACTAAGTACGCATGATTCAATAGCTTGTAGCACCTCTGTCCAAAAGATATTGTTCATGAAGTCTTGTGCTTTGTTCAGATGCAACTTTGCAAACCTAACCTGTGCTGCCATGCTTTTTCTTCTAAACAAGTCATACTTGTTCAATCCTTTTCTAACTGTGCTGTCATGACGTTTAACATCTAACATGCTAATATAGGCCTGTAGAGTCAGAGATGTAGTTCTTGGTTTTTTTTGCAATTCCTCTGAGCTTTTCACAGTCTGACCTTGGTGTGAATGTGCTGGGATGTCCACTCCTGGAAGGATTGTGGCATTGTATTAATACACACCTGAATGCTCCAGACCAGTAAACTGCCAAACACTGCTTTTATAGAGGTGGTTACACTGAGTCATGATCAGTTAAGTGTATCTGATTAGCAGCACCTGGCTGCTACTTACCATCTTAATGCCTATGGAAGCAATAAGACCTTACTTAGTTTGTCACAGGATTGCATAGAGTCCTGTGCTGAGCTTTCTTTTTCATGACTGTATGACTGAAAAAACAAATCTAAAAGTAAGACTATGGCATTTAACTTATAATTGCCCATCATGTTAACAAATACCACCCCCCCATCCATGATAAGTGTTCTTCCCTCTTGAAATCCAAGTGTTGCCAACATGATTGACAACAGCAGTTCAAAGCTCTCTGTTGAATGAGGCAAACTATCATAATATCAACCAAAAGTGGGAGGATAATGAACCCTTTCACCTCCATTACACCTCAAAATTGGTTGTAGAGACTTTTATTGGAACTTTTTGTAGCAGGGGAGAGGACTCTTAACCGCCTTAAATTTTTTTATTTGGATTGCACATTTTAATTTCAGTTATTTCTACACTCCAGATTTGATGGTGCAAGTCGAAATTGGGGCTGTACTGTGGCCATATACTATATGAGCCCTGCGTGAATTGTCTTTTGAAGATGTAGAGTGAATATATAGATATGTAAATATTTTGTTCCACCCACACTAGAAGGCTGCTTATGTTCTATATTGGAGAAGAGCACAATGGGACAAATGGAGCTTTAGCAGACTTTAGAAACATGAAAGTACTGTAGGAGGACCCCAGCCCCTTGGGGGCTCCAGATTTCCTTCATGAATGCAAAACAATGTAGCGCAACCGTGTGTGTAGCGTGGAGTGGAGTGAAATGGGATGAGGGGTGTGATCATCAAAGCCACCTCATACTTCAGCTCATTTCCTTTCGTTTTTCCTTCTTCTTCTTCTCTGACCTGACATGGATTAATTACAGCCCTGCGCAATTTACACCCTGCTGGAACTGTGGCTGAGAATAAAGAATGCTTGAAATGTGAGCCCAGTGACAGGGCGTTAGAATGCTGAATTGCTTTGTGGTGCACGTGCCGCGCCTCTATTGCTTTCGCTGGGAGTATGTTTACGAGGCCCGACTCAGAGGTGCACTCCCAGACCTTAAAGTGACAAAATGCCCTCACTTACATCAAGACAGCCACAGTGGTTTATGGACTACATAGGATCTGTTCCATTTTTGTCTTTTACCAGCTGTGACTTGATCAGCCTTATCTAGAAATTACAGCATGCATCTTCAATCATAACTGCAACTTGTTTCTGGAATCCAACATAGACAGTAATTACATATCCAGGTGATAGTATTTGAAAAATACTGTCAGCTGGATAGCTTCTGTAGAATAGGAACTAAAAAGTATTCTTATTTGGAAGGCAGCATTAGCAGACTCTTCAACTAGTGCCAGGCTGGCGCTGCCAAGGAGATGTCAGCAACAACTGGCAAAGTGGGCACCCTGCCAGTCCGCCTGGCTGCCCTGACTATGAATGGTGCTTTTGTCAAAGGTGGCAGTGAGGACACTTGAGAGGGCTGCAATTAACACTACCTAAAATTAGAACACATAGCCCTGTGCATCTAGTCTGGAAGAAAAGCCTCCCTCCCATTTTTTAATATTATGTAAGGTGATTTTAAAAAGTAATAATTTCAACAGGGCCGAGCACAGAACTGTGTATATGAGGGCAACCACATGTCAAAGGCCACCGGGCTAGAGCCCAGGCAGTCACTACGCCCACTCTGGTGAACAGGACCGGAGTAAGCAAGACGAGGGAGCCCATCTTGGATTGAAGTGACCGGTGGATCAATGCGCTAAAAGGCAGAGCCAAAGGTCAGGCTGCTCAGTGGTAGCTCAGGGATTCAGTGTGACAGCCACTAGGACAGGGAAGAGCCACCACTTTCATGTGACCACATGCACTCTCTACTAGTTATATAGTTCGACCATAGACATCACTCTTAACACATCTCTGTGAAAAGTGCCTTAAAAACTACTGGTCATGGAAATTCAGGTGAGAACATAAATGCAAGATAATTGTGCATGTGTTTAACATTTTGAATCAATCAGATTATACAGTATATTGCTATCCAAAGGCCTCTCACGCCCCATGATTTTAAATTAAAGTATTATCAATGTGTCTCAGTTAGGATGCTTAAAAGCAATAGCTTCTTCTTAGAAATACTCATCTCCCCACAAAGGTTCTTTTGGCTTGAGGACAAAGTTGCCCATATGCTGGTCTGGACACCTGCTTTGAAAACCACTTCTGTTGAGTGGCATACTTGGCAGACCACACCCAAGGCCACAGCACTTATAGTGGGCAAACGGACAAAGGGACATCCTATCCACAAAGCCTAACCCCTCAACTCTAAACAGTTGTTTGGCAGGCTTAGCCTTAATCTTTTATCTCATGTACTGTATATTGCTTGATACTATAACCCTCTTCAGCTTCTTTTCATAAGTTTCACTTCCTTTGTGTATGACTTTGATTGTCCCTGTTTCTTTCTCCCTCTCTGTCACCCTTTTCCCCACTTTCCTCCTTTAGCAGACTATAACATCAAACTCTTTCTCAATTTCCATCTGAATTATGTCGATGTGGTTGGCAGTGGGATGCAGCTATAAAGCATGAAATAAACAAGATGCCCACAAAATTGAGAGGAAGGGAGTCCCCCTGCTGTGCATTCAAATTGGTCCGCGCATTTTGACAGGCAACTGTCGAGCACATCTGTGAGATTAGAAGGCCCCGAGATGACGTTCGTGTCCGCTCAGTTTCCACTTTTATCCACAGCCTATCATTCTCTTCCCCACAGTCACTTAACTATGCTGCTGATAGTGGCTACAGAACCTATGCCAGGAGAAGACAGAAACACTGGGGGTGAAGCCAAGCCTAAGAGCCAAAAACTGCAGTTCCTCGAATGGCCATTTGAGGGTGACTTGAAAAGCAAGTCAGTTACCATAGACTCCCATCTTAAAAACGCCCAACTTCAAAAGCAGCCATTTAGGAAATTATTATATATATTGAATGAAAGTCTGAATATATAGAATGAAACTCAGTTATATGGAATGAAACTCAAATATATGGAAGCAAACATACTGTATGAAAATTGACGTCACAGATGCTCTGGCGCCATCTAGTGTTTTTGATGGGTGATAATATTGCATATGATGTCGCTTCAAGAGGTAGCACAATGAGTGAGTTAGCACTGGATGTAAAACTGCATGATCTATCTCTATTTTGACACTTAAACATAAGGAGATGATTGGCAGTTATTGCTAGAGCTTCCTAAACCACTGTACACAACTCTGAGTCATAATAAACAGTTAGCTATTTGAATGTTTTCTGCTGAAGGACAGACTCATTGTAATATATGTTTTAATCAGTGTTGCCCAGCCCTACTATAGCAAGTTGTTTCCTCCCTGTTGGTTTGCCTTTCTAAAAAAGTTTCTAATTTGTATGTACCTAGTGTCATTTTAGTGTGGCGGTGGTGGGGTGTGTGGATGTAAAACTTGACAATATCACCTTTACCTATCAGTTTGGAAAATGGATACCAGATTAATTTATTCAAGAACTTGCAAAATCCAGATCCATCAACATAGAGAAATCAGTGCATTATTCAGGGTTAGATAACATATAATGTACATTTTTACATACTGATAACAACTGTGGTTTCCCACAAAAATATATTTCAATGATTTTACTCACCTTCTTTTGTGACTTAAAATGCACAACTAAGAAGATTAAACTAATATTTTACATGTTTTACAAAATAACTGTGCTGGATTTCTTGATTTTCTCAAAATTATGGCAAATCAACACTTGTTTGACGCTACAATAAATTTCCTATTATAAATACTAACAAAAGATCAAACAATTTACTTAAGAGTATGTTATATGCTGTCAAATAAGGATGTCAATCCAGGGTTTGATTGGTCTCAGTTCAGCTTACTGGTGGTGTTTATAAGGATGTTGTCTCACAAACACACGGCAGTGGTTTTTCATGTTAGGGAAGTTGCAGCACAACTGTTCACAGTTGCATTAGAAAGCTACTACTTTCCAATTGAGTTAAATTCAATTGTATTTAAATAACGTCAATGGTTGGTCGTTGCTGGTGAAGGGAGAGAGAAGAGAAAAAAGGGGGCATAGAGAGACAAGGCCCTAACATGAATTATGGGAGAAACAAGGCAATTTAATGAAATGCAATAGGGGCATATAAATGCATGGGGAGTGAAAAGAGGTGGGTGTAGAAGAAAGGCTCAGTACATTATGAGAAGTCCCCCAGCAGCCTGAGCCTGATGCAGCATAACTTAGGGATGGTTCGAAGTCACCTGATCCAGCCCTAACTACAAGCTTTAACAAAAAAAAGAAGGCTTTAAGTCTCCCAAATACTAACAAGGAGCTGGTTACAAAGGAGACACCTACATATCTGAAGACTCTGCCTCCCATTTTATTTTTAGAAAGTCTAGAAACCACAAGTAAGCCTGCTCTATTGTCCTTAAGCTGTGGTGTTTCCATTGACTTCCAACTTACTTTTACACAGAAGAAACTTTAAAGTATGCTGATACAACCCTGTTTAGTTCTCTCTACAATCTTTCAATTCTTTGACTAGTGTCCCGCTAGGTCCAATCATAAATCTTCCTCTGTTTGCTTATCAATTTTCTATTACAAATCGTGCAATATCAGTACTGTCACTACCTGCATTATCCTTAACATAATGTGGGAGTCCAAAGAGTTCAACAGCCCTCTGGAAAAGTAGAGCTAGCGAGTGAGTAGTGACATGCTTTCACAGGAAAACTGCATGCTGGGTGATATTTCAGCTGAACTGACTGGTGTTGTGGAGTTGGTACAACAGTTGGGTTGATGGACAATGATGTCAGGGATCAATGATGGTTAAAGTGATTGGCAGTAGCTGGCCAGTCAATGCAATTTTTAGTCCATTTCCTCACTGATGCATTAAATTAATATCATAATTACTATTAAAATTCATAATATCTGTATGTCCACACCAAGGTTATTATAGTTAACTAAAACTAAACTAAAAACTAAAACTACATGAGAAAAATCATTTTAGTTAACTGAAATAAAAATAAAACTAGACTTTTGGGAAAAATCAAAAATAACTCAAATGACATTGTGGACTTAGGAAACTAACTTAAATAAAATAAAAATATACAGGAAATGTTATAAGTTCTAGTCGTTGTCAGTCAGGTTAAATTTGGTCAGTCAGTCTGTCTGATGAGGCTTTGGTCCATCTGTTTATTGAGACTCAGGATGTCTACATGATTGTCACTCATCTGCCTTCAGAAAGTGTTGTATTTGTATAGCAAATTCTGATTTAAACATCTTAAATCTTCCCCTGACAAATACCATCCATATCATAATAATTAAGAAAACTAAAACTAACACTGAAACTGATAAAAACTAAACAAAAACTGAACATGTTCAAACAATAAAAAATAAACTGAAAACCCACGCTGGAAACTAACTGAAACTAAACTGAGTTCAAAACAAAAACTCAAAACAAAATAAAAATAAAAACTAATTCGAAAATACAAAACTATAATAACTCTGGCCCACACATAACCAACACAAAACACAGACATGTCTGGGCGTGCTCAAATTTGGCAGGCTTTGAAATAAATGTGCATAATGTGGAGCAGTGACACTGATCTATCGTTATCATCAGATGACAGAAAATAAGAGGAGGACATTGCTGACTGTTGGATTTATTTTTAAATTAAAGCGTTACATGACTGTGCACTTACAGAGATGCTGTTTATCTTCTCTCCTTAATTTTTTACCCCAACAAGAGTTTTTGTTGGTGAAAAACTCTGCTGTGTGTTTCGAGGAGCACAGTGGAGAGCAAAGGAGAGACAGGTGAGATATTTTACACAGAAAAAACTGGATGACACAGTAGAACACTCTAAGATTAAAAAGTAAAGAGACATCAAATGTTAAGACTTTTTATATTTTTAGCTATTCAGCAGATATCCTTTCACTCATGTTACCTAGTGGAATTACAGTAAAGGTAAATCATTCAACATTGTATATCAAAATGTAAAAGTCCTTTTATGTTGAACGTGAGGAATAAACTCTCAG
>VUQH01035248.1:11231-25646 GCA_015106775.1 Etroplus canarensis | reverse complement strand
GAGGAATAAACTCTCAGTGTGTGTGTGTGTGTGTGTGTGTGTGTGTGTGTGTGTGTGTGTGTGTATGTGTGTGTGTGTGTGTGTGTGTGTGTGTTTCTCTCTCATCTACACGCTATTGAGTTTTTTTGTATTTGGGCCACACATTATGTGTTTTGGAAGGTGTATAGCACTACTATAATGGGTACACGGGGACAATAGGACAATTGGACTAAGGAACAGATTACCCAACCCTAGTTCAAAAGTAATAATAAATAAAAATTTTATGAAAATTAACTAATCAAAATCAGAAGTTACTTTTGAATTGTGGTTCAAAAAAATTATTTTTAAAAAACAAACTAATTAAACTGGCCTTGACAAAAATGATGGCACTCCTCGAAAAGACTGAAAACAATTTGATTGATGTTGAGCTAAGGTGTGGCCTGTAAATAGCATCACAGGAGTCTTCTGCCTATTTAAATGGTAAAAAGTAGCCACTGTGCTGTTTAGTATCATGGTGTGTACCACACCGATTATGGACCACAGAAACCTAATAAGAGAGTTGTCTTGAGATCAGAAAGAAAATTATAGACATGCATGTTAAAAATAAAAGCTATAAGACCCTCTCCAAGCAGCTTGATGTTCCTGTGACGACAGTTACAAATATTATTCAGAATTTTAAGCTTCACAGGACTGTAGCCAACCTCCCTGGATGTGGTCACAAGAGAAAAATTGACGACAATTTGAAGAGACAGATAATACAAAATGGTAACTAAAGAGCCCAGGCGAACTTCTAAAGAGACTAGAGGTGAATTCCAAGGTCAAGGTACAGAGCAGCGTCAGATTGCACTATCAGCTGCTGTTTGAGCAAACGGAAGACAACCAAGGATGATGCCACTGTTAAAAGCAATTCATAAAAACATGCATAATGACAAGCCGCAAAGCGTCTAGGAGAATGTCCTTTGGACAGATGAAACCAAACTGGAACTTTTTTGCAAGTCACTTTAGCTCTATTTTCACAGATGCAAAAATGAAGCAAATAAAAGAAAAGAAAAAGAAAACAAAGAAAAGAACACTGTACCTACTGTGAAACATGGAGGAGGCTCAGTTACGTTCTGGGGCTGCTTCGCTGCTTTTGGCACAGGATGTCTTGAATCTGTGCAGGGTACAATGAAATCTCAAGACTATCAATGTATTTTGGAGTGAAATGTGCTGCCCAGTGTCAGAAAGCTTGGTATAAATCACAAGTCATGGGTCCTCCAACAGGATAATGACCCCAAAAAACACAGCTAAAAACACCCAAGAATGGCTAAGAACAAAACACTGGACTGTTCTGAAGTGGCCTACTATGAGCCCTGACCTAAATCCTATTGAACATCTGTGGAAGGGGCTGAAACAAGCAGTCTAGAGGGCACCCTTCAAACCTGAGACAGCTGGAGCAGTTTGCTCATGAGGAGTGGGCCAAAATACCAGTCGACAGATGCAGAAGTCTCACTGAGAGTTACAGAGCCTGCTTGATTGCAGTGATTGCCTCAAAAGGCTGTGCAACAAAATATCTAGTTAAGGGTGCCTTCATTTTTGTCCAGGCCAGTTTCATTAGTGTGTTTCTTAAAATGATTCTGTTAAGCCACAATTCAAAAGCAATGTCTGATTTACATTAGTTAATTTTCATTAAACTTTTATTTATTATTACCTTTGGCAGTTTTGTTATTTCAGTGACCTTTGTGGGTTTTCTTTCTTTAACCGAAGGGTACCAACAATTTTGTCCACACGTACATATGTATGTCTATGCAATGCTCCCATGAAATCTAAGAATGCCCTTGCTAAGAAGCTTGAGTTGATAACTTAGCACTCCACCATCTTGTCTAAATGTGGTCCCTTCTGCCTCTGAAATGGCCAAAATGTTAAACCCAGTGCTTCCAAATGCTAGCTGAAAAACCAGTGAGTGACCTAGAAGCTGTGTCCATCTTCTATAGACAGAGAGGTCAGGAGACACTGACAATTAAGTCATCTCTCTTGTGTAGTCCTTTTTTGTTAGTGTTGCTCCAGACAAACAATCAAGTTGGAGATCTATCGCAGGAACTGCAAAGCTAGCTATTGTTAACCATTTAAGGTGAAGCCGTTTCCACCTCCTACTTACTAATGTTTCACTGTACATTTTCTAGGAGATTCAGTATGCTGTGATCAAGACTGTAATAAGGCAGGTGTTTGTGTTTTATTTTTCCCAAATGAGTTAAATGCACTAAATAACAGCAAAAACCATTTACTGCACACAATCTTGTGCTATTCCTTCAGCTGTGAATAGTGCTGCACAAACACAGAATCAACCCCCCTCTATGCAGCTTCTATTTTCCCTGGGATTGCTGGACGCCAAACAGGCAAGAAAAATGACCAGCGTGCTCTCCTTACTCCCCTGAGAAGTGAGTCCTACACATAGAGATGTGGCTATTACTTATCATCATCAAAAAGTGCTTGTTTGGTGATAATAAGGGCCTGGGATAGATATCTCAGCTAAAGGGAGGGAGGGGACTACCTGAAGTAGCAACCGAGGAATCCTTCCCGTGCTTACCCAAGCACTTTCTGCCTCTCTGTAAAACGGAGGGCCAGCTCTAAGACCCAGCTTAGCCCAGAAATAGGGGAAGATAGGAAAAACTGCTATTAGCCATGCTTAGAAAGACGAAATAAGATAAAGAATAAGACAACAACTTCAAATGTGCTTACTGCGCAAGAGACAATCGTTGGGGAATACTGGAAGAGCGTATACTAAAGCATTAGGTCATAGCGTCCTGTTATCTAATATTCTTTTACTGGAACGGTAAGCAAGAAAATATTACACACATAAAAGCTGTCAGTTTGTGAAGCCCACCTTCAATGACGTGAAAGGACTGCTTTTGAGCGAACAGGCTTTATTGTGTGTTCTAACGCTACACACTCTGTCAAACATTCATTCCAAAGGCAAAGTCAATTCACACAGATTCCCAGCTACCTTGTTTTTTTGTTTTTTTGCAGTGGGTCAAAAGGACTGTGCTCCCTGGGGGAAAGCACAACAGTTCCCAACGGAACATGAAGCATAACTCATGCCATGCTACGTGGGGAGAAAGTTCATGGGATACATAAATTTAGGGTCATATGTTACAATTTCAGCACGAGGTCACGCTCGATAAAAGCCCAATTGCGATGCAGGGCTAGCGGGTCTTATCTGTAAAAGTTCTCAACAGTGCGACACGCGGCTCCTCGCCTCCCTCTGCAAGCAGTTCACGTTCCTTGTTTGTTTTATCTATTGCCATTCAGCTATTTGAGTTTGACACTAGGTTCATGACCACTTCAATTCACCTCCTGGTATCTGATGATTCCGTCGCTCACACTCCTCTAATGTATTCCGAGGAGAGAGGGGATACGTGGTGGGGGAAAAAAGGCACACATCCCATCTGATTGCAAGGTCTCCTCTGATGAATCATGCCGCAATGGACATCTCGGCTATATCAAAGGGTGCTTTCCATCTCGATGTGATTAATCAAAAAGGGACTTTATTGTTAACATAAAAAGTCACTGCAGATCACTGGAAGACTCATAAAATCAAGCCTTTATTCACTCTGTCTGTTGATGAGATGAGACCTCAGCATAATGGGATGCTGCGCCAAGGCCAATTTTTACAAAGTTAATGTTCGATGCCGTCGGTTTTTTTTTTGTTTTTTTTAGCTTTGTTTATATGGAAGACGAAAATTGGGAAAGACAAACTAGATAGGTGTTGACAGAACTACCTTCATGCCACGAGCATTTCTTCGTTCTGGGTCGATTTCTCTACTGGTCACAAGCAGTAAAGCTATACCTGTAGGACAGAGGGGGAGGGGAGGGGGAAGAAAAATTGAGAAAATGAAATAAATATCTATTTAAAAATAGCCTCTCAGCATGGCAAGGAGAGATTTGAAGATATTATCCTCAAAAGGCTGCTGTGAGTGAGGCCGCGAGAAGGGAAGGCTGTCTGCGGTGAAATATGAAAAGCGCATACTCCCTGACAGCCTATGGCTTTTCCTGATACTGCCAACACCAGCCCACTGGAGTGATCCATAGAGTCTTTGTGGAGACTTGTGATATAAATGCTGAGGGCTAGATGTTAAAGATCCTCAGCTCGCTGCCGCCCTACCCTCCCTCGTCATCCTTCGCCATCGCCTTGCTCGCCGCATAGGGAGAATTTGTTATGTTCCCTCTCGTGCACCCACCTCGGAAACATCAGGACAGCGGACAGTGAGAAAGTCAACTGACTTGTCCTTGTCCCTTTTCAATTTGACAAGGCAAGCAGCCTTGGGGACTTTCCAGTCTATTTTCAAATTGACCATTTATAATCAGTTTTCTAAAGGAGAAAGAGATGGGGTGGAGGAGTCGAGGCGTCCCTGTGTTGTTGTGGAGGGTATAGAGTTGGGGGTTGGGAGATGATAATACAGCAGCGTGTTGTCAGATGTGTCAGCAGGTAAGATGAATGAAGAATAGGGAGTGGGTGCATAAAAGAGAATGCACAGTAGGGAATTGACCTCTATTCAAAAAAGAAAAGGTGGGAAAAAAAGGAAAGAAATCCATATCCTCAAGCGAATCAACATATACAGCCTCTCTTTGAAATATGCACCACCTCTCCATGAACCCAAAACAGAAGGAAAAGTTGCGCTGGTTGCAGCTAAAACCTTTCGCAAAGACAAGGCACCCATTGTCCGTTTGTTGATGCCAGCGTGGCTGCATATATCAGCACCTGCAAGGTCAGGCCGACTCGGGCGTAGCAAGCGTGGCGAGGGCCCCAGCCCAGAAGGCGTTACAGCATTCTGTCACACTGCTTGCTCCATCGCCACCACACGATGACATTTCCACAAGATGGCTCTTCTGAATTATGCGGCCCAGCGGAAAGGTAAGAAGAGAAAGGGGGGAAAAAAGCTCATTTTCTGGGTGTCTGCTTCCGACCTGAAACCGCCACTTGTTTTCATCAGCGTCATTTGCAACTTATGCAAAACGGCGTGCAGGGCAATGGGGGAACAATCAAGCCGGCCCACTGTTCTTGTTCTCCATGCCACAGCTGCCTCTCTCTCTTTGAGGTGTAATGACACAGTGTCACCTCTACACTGGCCCCCATCTTCCCCAAATTAATCCCAATTTGGCCATCAAGCGCAGGCAGTCCAGAGGGGCAGGCAGCAGGTAATTGACATTCTCAGGTGCATGAGTTTTGTTTATGTAGTAACGCTGAGCCAAGGCCTTTCACCGCGGATGACAAGCAGACCCAGTTTGCATACACCACTTGATTTGGGAGCCGTGCATGAGTGACTGCTCAGCAGCCCGTGGTCCTGTGGCATTTCAGCAGAGGACATTTCAGTAAAGATCGCCTCAGGTGTCAGGCGGCTCGGAAGGTGCAAGCGGCAGCTGGAGGTCGTTTGTCCAAGGAATTGATTCCACCATGACCCCATCACTCTCTCTAACTATTGATCCATCCCCCAAGACCCCTACTCAGTGCCCATGCCACACTGGTGAATTAAAGCTTATGCATCAATGTAGCCTACCCTTAAATGAAAGAAAGGCACATTTTCATTTCACTTTATGAACTAGGCAGCACATTGGCTACTTACCCTTGAGGTCATTCCACTAGTGCACGAAGTCCATTTTGGTTATTGGGACTGCATGAATGTAGGGAGTGGGGGTTCATAAACTTACAATGACTATAAGTCACTGTAGGTTTGTGGTGAAGTGGGGGTGCTGGCGCTACTTCATGGAATACCGTTTCCTAAATGCTTTCCCAGGCAAATCTCCCATGCCTTTTAGTATGTCACCCAGGGCCATGAATCACCATTACAGCACCTACATTTCTACCTGGGTAGATCAAAGACTTTTTCATTATGGTAAAAGGAAACCCAGGCAGGCTTGGGCAGGGTTGTTGAGGGGGTGTGCTATGTTTGTGAAAGGGAGGGTCTGAGATTTGGGTTGGGTGGGTTAATTACAATAACAATAGGGGCGGCCAAAAAAAAGAAAAAAAAGAAGGCACGTTATGGCAGGGCTGAGCTGCTCTCATTTGTTTCAATAAGGTAAATTGATTCCTATGTCCTCTGGTGCCATTTGCATCGCATCCATTTAGCGCACGCCACTCGTCCCACTCTCCTCCCACCCTCCCCCTCCCCCTCCATTCGCTTCACGTGTAGAGGGCAAGACGACATCGATGGGGACAAATTGATCTTCCTGGACGCCAGATGCATGAAAACACACACACAGACACACGTGCACGCACACACACACACACACACACACACACACACACACACACACACACACACACATATTTATAGTACACATGTGCATGAATGTGTATGCACAGTATGAATACTTGGAAGATGTGAAAATATTAATAAATATATGGACAAAAGTATTGGGTCACCTACATATTACACCATTAGGAGCTTTTATGAAAACTCATTATAAATCCATAGGCATTAGTATGGAGTTGGTCCCCTTGATGCAGTTATAACAGCTTCCACTCTTCTGGGAAGGCTTTCTATAAGATTTCGGAGTGTGTCTGCGGGGATTTTTTGCCTATTCATCAAGAAGAGCATTTGTGAGGTAAGACACCGATGTTGGAAAAGAGCCTCTGGCTCATGATCTCTATTCTAGTTCAACCTAAAGGGCCAGTCAAGTTCTTCCACACCAAACTCATCCAACCGTTCCTTTGTGGATCTTGCTTTGTGCACTGAGGACCAGTAATGCTGGAAAAGAAAAGGGCCTTACCCAAACTATTCCCACAAATTTGGAAGCATACAGTTGTCCAAAATGTCTTTTTAAGCTGAAGCACTGAGCTTCTCCTTCAGTGGAACTAAGGGGCCCAGGCCAACCCCAGAAAAAACAGCATTATCCCTCCTCCACCAAACTTTACAGTTGATACAGAGCAGTCAGACACAAAAAATCCGGGCATTCGTCATACCCAGACTTGTCCATCAGACTGCCAACTAGAGAAGAGTGATTTGGCACAGAATATGCTTCCGTTACTCCAGAGTCCAGTGGTGGGGTGATGTAAGGCTTGCATGCAGCTGTTCAGCCATGGAAGTCCATGTCACGAAGCTCACTACACACAGTTCTTGTGCTGACATTAATGCCAGAGGAGCTTTGGAACTCTGCAGAGCATTGGTGACTATTAAGCAGTCTGTGCCTCAGCACTTGGCAACCCCGCTCTGTAACTTTATTGGTCAGTCATTTCATGGCGGAATTGCTGTGGTTCTTGAATTACACTTTGTAATAATACCACTTACAGCTGATTGTGGAATATCTAAGAAATAAGACAGTTCAGTAATTGACTTGTTGAAATGGTGGCATCCTATGACAGTGCCTTGCATGAATTCAGTGAGGTGCTTAGAATTACCCATTCTGCCCAAAATGTTTATAAAGGCAGAGTGCATGGCTAGGTGCTTAATTTTATGTCTGTGGCAATGGGACTGATTGAAACACCTGAATTCAGGTGTGACCCAGTCCTTTTTTCCCCTGTAGTGTATTTGACACTCACAATTTAAATCTTCTTGCATTACCTAATAAAACTGCACTGATTTCCATATTTAGTTATTTTGTTTTTATCCTTTTGTCAGTCTGGTGAGGCTGTTCTGTGAGAGTATACAACCATAGCTTATAACCTGCAGCCTATGTCATTTACTTTAAAAAGTAACAGCACTCATTTAGGTTACAACAGCGACAGCACAGTCACATCACTCAGCACTAATTTTGTACTTTTAAACTATTATCTAATTGACCTAGAATAACAATCTCTTGTTTTACAGCAGTGGTTTGTATTGTTTTTGTCATGCTGCCCTTGCAAGCAGGAAAATTCTTTTTCTTCTTCTTCAGACTGTTCCCATTAGGAGTCGCCACAGCGGATCATCTGCCTCCATCTCACCCTATCCCTTGCATCCTCTTCCCTCACACCCAACCCTCTGCATATCCTCCTTCACTACATCCATGAAACTTCTCTGTGGTCTTCCTCTTCTCCTCCTGCCTGGCAGCTCCAGCCTCAGCATCCTTTGTCCAATATATCCACTATCCCTCGTCTGAACATGTCCAAACCATCTCAAACTTACTTCTCTGACTTTGTCTCCAAACTTCTCAACCCGCATTGTACCTCTGATGTACTCCTTTCTAATCCTGTCCATCCTGGTCTCTCCCAGCGAAAATCTCAACATCTTCAATTCTTCCACTTCCAGCTCTGCCTGCTGTCTTTTTGTCAGTGCCACCATCTCCAAACCATACGTTATAGCAGGTCTCACTAGCGTCATGTAAATCTTCCCTTTCACTCTTGCTGCTATCCTTCTGTCACAAAGCTCCTCAGCACTTGTCTCCACCCACTCCACCGTGCCTGCACTCTCTTCTTCACTTCTCTTGTGCTCTGTCTGTTGCTTTGAATGGTTGAGCTCAGGTATTTAAATTCACCCACTTTCACTACAGTACCTCCACTCCTTCCATCTTCAAGGAGTGGGAAAAATGTGCATACCAAAGTTTAAGGCCAAATGGGAAAATATGTATTAAACTGAAATAACACTGGCACAGAGAATGAAGTGCTCCCTACTGTGACAGTGCAAAATAAACTTTTTCATGACTTTGGTTTTGACTGACATTGTGTTTTTCCTTAAAGATCTGTTATTTCTACTTAACATTTGATTTTGATTCTGAGTTTTGCCAGCATTACTAGTATGGAAGGACTCCTGCTTTTTATATTGCTCCAAGATAAAACAGATTAATTCAACTTCCAGCTTCTCTCTATCCCTGAATTTACCCCAGTGAAAATCCAGTTCTTCCAATTTTTGATCGCATCTTTTTTTATTCGCCTGTTATGACACACCACTAAACCATGCCATCCACCCAGTTTCAACTTTTTCTTCTATTGTCACACTGTCCATGTGACAGCTGATCCATCTCACTAACACTGCTTTCCTTTTGCCCACTAGGTCCAGTATTACTCACAGGCAAGGCCAGTGAATGCAGCACTGCTTGCTTGCTTGCTTCTAACACAGCCCTCAGCCAGGGTGGTATCTAACTCACCTCCTTCAGTGCCTTCCTGCCTGCCACCCCTTTGGTGTAACACACAGTGTAACACATACACACTCCCATCCCACACTCCCATCATCAGTCAGCGTCAGGGCAGATAGCAGCGGCCGTCAGGCAGATGAGTGACGACTGGTCCTGTTACCTGGGCGCCTGCATGACAATGGGCCTGTGGGCTGAGATATAGAGACAAAAGCTGGAACTCTGCCACACACATGCATGACACATTACACCGGCAGATCTTTATTTTCTGCTGTACAATTAGCTGTCAACCAATGATGTAAAGATGCTGCACAATGCAACCAACCTGGTAACATGTAATTGAATACTGCATGTACTGTATGTGGGGCTTCATAAATCACTGCTTTTCACCTGCAATATTCTGACAATGAGTGTAATCACACACAGAGAGCAGTCAAATACCACTGGCACGCGTCCAAACCAGCTGAAATCAAGAAAATGTATATTTATATACAGTAAGAGGGTACAAAATGAATCAGTGTAATGATTATTTGCAGCCAATACAGTCACTACTGTGGTTTCGCCATGGCAGCTTTTTCACCTCTTCTTTCAAGATAGCAACAATTTCCAAAGGGCTTAGTTCCCAGTTAATATGAGCTTGCAAAAAAGAAAAAAAGAAAAAAACGTATCACAATCACCTCCTTGAATCATCAATAAGAAAATCCTATTAAATCCCTTTTAATTGCCCCTCATTCAGGCAAATCCTGAATGCTTGTGAACAGTATAAAAATATAGATTCTAATGACAAGAGGGAGGTGGAAAGGCTTTGTATAATAGTCTCATCGATATTTTTTCCTCCCTATCTCAACACACTTCTGCTGCTCCAAGGGTGGGGGGGTGATTGCAGACCAAGAGCGTGCACTTGTCTTTGAAAGTTTGCAGGTTTACACAAACACCCAAGCCTGAGTTAAGACACTCTGGCACACACAGACTCACTCAAACATACACGTTCCAAGCACGCCACAAGATTTATAACAATAAAAGTCTCCCCAAAAGGCATTGAAACGCACCAACCATTTCACAAGCAGCCTTGAACTCTGGCTGATCTGCTATTTGTTACCTCGAGCACTTGGCAAAACAAAAACTGCTACAGCCCAAACACTTGAAAGGGCTTATTGCTCATGTTGCCCACAAGTTCAGAGCTGTCTGGCTGAAACACACCATCACAGTTAAGCTCACTAGACAACAAACTGAAAATACCTTGATCCAATTAGAAACATGGGCTTATTTGCTCAAGTATAAATGCTTAAATTGGTAATACCAGCAGGTAATTATTAAATTTCC
The DNA here is from genome assembly GCA_015106775.1 of Etroplus canarensis. Lineage (NCBI taxonomy): Eukaryota > Metazoa > Chordata > Actinopteri > Cichliformes > Cichlidae > Etroplus > Etroplus canarensis. The sequence continues at coordinate 15,320 of VUQH01035248.1, read as the reverse complement.
CCAGCCCGCCCCCTGCAGAACATTTGTATTGCATCTAGAAGCACAGTGAGCACAACAATTGAGTCACAGGTTTGGGCACCAATGGGTGATGATTATGGTAATCCAACAATGCCAAAGCTCTATTGTAAGTCACAGACTTCTGTTGCAAATTCATGACCTTATTAACCTTCTTAATCCTCAACTGGGTTCTCATGATAAGGGGCTTACACGCACACGCAAGCGTGCACACACACCAACACTTTCATTTTGATGCCTGGCAAACACTTTAGAAGCCCTATCCACCTATTTTATCCGGCACACCTGAGGTTCTCTGCACAATATCAGCAGAGGCCCTCGAGTCATTCTAGACAATTAACACGCTCCCTTAGAACAACAGCGGGAGAAAAAAAAAAAGTGGATGGTGGCGTTTGGAGCAGAGGGCCCTCCCAGTGTGGGCACATGAGAAAGCAGGTCTGATTGGTATTAAGTGGTGAGATTAAAAAGCCATCTCATAGGTCAGGTCAGCTGGTGTTCATTTGAATGCATTACTAGGGTCCGAGGCTAGATAATTCTCTCATTAGTGCCACTCAAACCCTGAGTGACAACACGGGTGAGAAGGGAGCATGTCGTACAACACTTAGAGTTAATTAGTCCACGCGCACTGTTGCTCAGCACCCCATGTGTCTGCTCTCTCCTCATCCTCTGAATGTTGTGAACCTGAAGCATTTTCCAAATCAACCACTTGTTGTTTCAGGAAGTACCTGAAAACAGGCTGATTACATTTCAGGTTCTCACGACTATTAGGAATTACTGTCCATAAACTGTCAGACTGTAAACAAGCCAACAGCTTATCCCAAAGTAAACAAGGGGTTATCTAAACCAAAGTTTGGATATCATCTCATATTTGACCTTCATATTCTTCAACAATTGTTAACAATTGTCATGTTAGATTGCTTTTTGCATATACAAGTGGGTGATTATACCACTTCAAAATAGCATACTACAGTTCAAAAAATATCCTGCTGTTGTGAGAGGGAGTAATGAAGAAAACACAGACAACTACAGTCCCATCCATCACGGACTGGGAACCAGTGATCTAAAATGTACCATATTTCAAGATAAATTCCAAAAGTGAGTGTAAAATGTAGGTAATAGCTTACCTACATTTCACTCATACAGTCCTGGTGCTAAGCTAATTGCACCTTGGTGGCAAAGACTGTATATTAAAGTTGGACATACTCTAGCTTCCAGGTCTCAAACATGAAATGAATGCATAAATGCCTTAAACCAGCAATCTTCTTACTGGCCAGCAGAGGGCCACTACTCTGATTTCAAAAAGAACTTATTGTACAGAAGACTAGGGGAAATCTACCATTTGGTCACTTGATTGATTGACTTTCCTGATGAGTTTCTGGTGTTGATTGCCATTTTATAGTCTTATTAGACACAACACAATGTTCAATTCGTAAATTATGGTCATCATTAGCTACAAAGTGGACAATAAAGCGGGTTCTGCTTTAAAGAAGACCAACCTTAGTCAGATTACATCCTCACTTGTCACGTCCTGTTTGAGGACACTAGGTTTCACAACGGGACTTCACAAGGAAATTATATACAGTCTGTAATTGGTACATTTGAGACCTACATTTTGACAGGTTAAAGAACCATTAGATAGCAAATGTCTGGATAATTTCCACAGGCATAAAATCCTCGCAGACAGAACGTGACTGGATCTGAGTCATCAGTGAATTTGTTGAGGCAGTCCCTCCCACAGCCACTGCATCAGTGCTTTCAGCTTTGAGAGTGGCATTTTTTTCCAGTGGAAGGGCATGGACCCAATTCTAAAATTGTGCACCAAAACTGGAAACACAACAGGGTAAAAGAAATTCTGTTTCACTAACATAAAAAAAATTAATTTCTAAAAAAACTGTTAGAATTGGTCATGGCTCAGCCCTTTGTGCCAAAATCTGTAAGAGTTAGTTCAAAAGGAACATTTCCCAATGCAAGGCTGCAGAAAATTTTGGTCTTTCAGCATCTACCGTGCTTAATACTGTGAAAAGATTCAGAGAATTTGGAGATATCTCTGTGTGTGAAATGGAAGGTCAGAACCTGCTGATGAATACGGGTGATCTTCAAGCCCTAAGGCAACCTTGCCTTAGAAACCATCATGCTCCTGTGAAAAATATAATCACCCAGGCTGTGGAAGTGCTTCAGAAAGCCATTGTTACGTAACGCAGACCATCTCCTTATCCAGAAATGCAACCTGAAACTGTATTACCCAAGGAGGAAGCCATACATCAACTCTATGCAGAAACACCACTGAGTTCTCTGGACACGAGCTCATCTCAGATGGACCAAAAGACAACTGAGTCCATATTTCAGTTTATTTTTGGAAATAACAGGCATTGAGTTTCACACAGATGAAAATGATCATCCAGATTGTTATCAGCAAAAGGTGCAAACCCAGCATCTGTGATGGCACGGGGGTGCATCAGTGTTCATAGCATGACTCAGTTGCATGCGGTGAATGTAGCATCGACTTTGAGGCACATGTTAGGATTTTAGAGGGACATATAATGCCATCATGGCAACGCCTCTTCCTGGGACATCCATGCTTATTTCAGCAGGACAAGATAAGGCCACATTCTTCACAGGCTACAGGGTACACCAGACTCAGAGGGTGTGCACTTTACTGGCTGTGCTGCCAGTTTAGATCTGCCTCCTACTGAAAATGTATGGCGCATCATGAAGAGGAGAATCAGACAATGTCCATCGCAGACTGCTGAGCTGCTGACGTGTTATATCAAGCAAGAATGGGAAAACTACAAAACAACAACAATTAATCTCTTCAGTTCCAGAACATTTTAAAGTGTTTTTAAAAGTAAAGGTGATGTAACACTATGGCAAACATGCATCTGTCCCAATTTTTGTTGAGTTTTTGTTTTTTCTTTTGGTTTTCAGAAATCAATATGTTTCCAGATCTAAGATTTATATTCAGTGACGGTAATGAGCAATAAAGGGAATGACAGCCCAAGCTCTGAAAAAAAAAAACAAGTTGCATAAAACTAAAAATGTTCTTCAAATTTTTAAGTAGCACAGGACATAAAATCCCAAAGTAAATGTGGAATGAAGAGCATGCTGCAAGTTTTCTCATGTATTCATTTCCATATTTTCTGACAGGTAAGTCCCACTGGTTCCCATTTTTCTGTCCATCAAGTTTCAAAGAAGATTTAAGGTGGAAGAATTTCTGAATCTTTCTTTGTTGATGATACTGTGTTTGCATATTGGGAGCATAAGGTTATATCCATGTCATTAGTCTCCCGGCTTGGATCCGTGCCTGATGATCGTGTTCCCCTTGGTTCTAAAGGTTTCATAAATCGTCTCCTACCCTTTCTCACTTACATTCGCTTGCACTTCTGCCACTGTTCCCAGGAGACAGGGTACTCGGCTCATTGTCTACCACGCTAACGGAGGGGGGTTCTCTCTCGTTGCCGTTGCCACTGGGTTTACCCACCACACACACATTCAGGCCCAAAACTCTGCTTGTGCACCCCCTCCCTCTACCCCCAACTGAGCGCACAGGGTTGGCTGAATATTCTAGGAGCTTTCAATTTTTCAGGCAGGTCTGCGAACCCCCTCCCATCATGCCTCGCCACCACACTCAAGGGAGTGAGAATTTTGACAGACGTTTGCAGGGTCATCTGCAGTCCCTCAGGGAGGGGCTTTAAAGAAATGAGTTGAATTGCCTTTTCTCTCTTTCTATTCTCTCTTCATCTCCCTGCTTCAGTTCTCTGTATGGGTCTGTCATAATTCCACTTCCTGTCTTCCAGGCCTAGCAGTATTCATCCCCCTCAATCTTGTCTCCTCCGCCAAGTTCATCAATCACAGACGAGGCCTTCCAAAAGCGCTTTTTATAACTTCGATGTCACGCTTGTTACGCCACTGTCAAAAGTGGTGACAGAGCTCCAAACCACTGGTTATGCCACAGTAAGGCGTTTATACACTTGTATAATGTGCTGCTAGCGCTCATACAGAATCAAATACAGGATGCGAGGAAAATGGCTTCCAGCTGAAAGAGAAGGAGGGGGCTGTGAGGAAGATGGAGGGGGG